>JAQZBX010013921.1:0-39225 GCA_029593785.1 Cabassous unicinctus | reverse complement strand
CAGCACACCCCAAACAGGATAAATTGCAACAGACCAACTCCAAGACATATACTTGTCATAATGTCCAATGCTCAAGACAAAGAGAAAATATTCAAGGCAGCAAGAGAATAGAGAATCACCACATAAAAGGGAAGCACAATAAGATTAAGTGCTGATTTCTCATCTGAAATCATGGAGGCAAGAAGATAGTGGTATGACATAGTCAAAATACTAAAAGAAAAAAAATTCCAGCCACAATTCTCTGTCCAGCAAAACTAGCATTCAAAAATGGTGAAGAGTTCAAAATATTGACAGATAAACAGATATTAAGAGGGTATGTCAATAAGAAACCTGTACTTCAAAAAATACTAAAGGAAGTTCTACAAGTTGAAAGAAAAAAACAAGGGAGAGAGAGTTGGAGGAGAGTTTAAAACAACTAAAAAGACAAAAACAGAAATAAAATAACATATAACATGCATTAATCCAAAGAAAATATGGCCGAAGTAAGAAATTCTTTGCGAGTAATAACACTGAATGTTAATAGTTTAAATTCACCACTCAAGAGACTCAGATTGGCAGAATGGATAAGGAAATATGATCCATCTATATGCTGTCTACAAGAAACCCACTTTCGACCCAGGGATTCAAGGAGGCTGAAAGTGAATGGCTGGAAAACAATTTTACAAGCTAACAATAGCCAAAAAGGGGCAGGAGTAGCTATTCTAATATCAGACAAAATAGACTTTAAATGCAAAACTATTGTAAGAGACAAAGATGGACACTATATATTAGTAAAAGGGGTAATCTCTCAAGAAGAGAGAACAATTATAAAGATTTATGCACTTAATTGGGGTGCCTCAAAATACATGAGGCAAACTCTGAAAAAACTAAGTGGAGAAATAAATGCCTCTACAATTATAGTGGGGGACATTAATACACCATTATCGTCATTAGACAGAACATCTAGTCGGACAATCAATAAAGAAACAAAAGCTCTGAACAATAGATTAGAGGACCTGGACTTCAAAGGCATATACAAAACATTGCATCCAAATACAGCAGGATTTACCTTCTTCTCAAGTGCACATGGATCATACTCCAAGATAGACCACATGCTAGGCCACAGAAAAACTCTCAATGAATTCAGAAAGATTGATATTATGCAAAGTAATTTCTCTGACCAGAATGGAATGAAATTGGAAATCACTGAGGGTCAGAGAAAAAGATTAGGCACAAAGATATGGAAGTTAAACAAGTTAACTTAGACAAAGAGTAGGCAAAGGAGGAAATGTAAAAAAAAATCAGTAACTACCTTGACACTAATGAAAATGACCACACAACATATCAAAACCTATGGGATGCAGTGAAAGCTGTACTGAGAGGGAAGTTCAAAGCCATAAATAAATATATCAAAAAAGAAGAAAGAGCTAAAATTGAAGACCTAACTGTACACTTAGAGGAATTGGAAAAACAGCAACAAACTAAACATGAAGGAAGTAGAAAGAAGGAAATAACAAAGATTAGAGCAGAAATAGAGAACAAGAAATGAGATAGAGAACAAGAAAGCACTAGAAACAATAAACAAAACCAAAAACTGGTTCTTCGAGAAGATCAATAAAACTGACAAACCCTTAGCCAGACTAACAAAGAAAAAAAGAGAACAGATGCAAATACAAAAAAATAAGGAATGAGCAAGGGGATATCAGTACTGACCCCACAGAAATAGAGAGTATCATAAGAGGATACTTTGAAAAATTCTATGCCAACTAGGATGATAATTTAGAGGAAATGGAACAGTTTCTAGAAACTCACAAACAGCCTACATTGGTGAAAGAAGAAATTGATGAACTCAACAATCCAATGACAAGCAAAGAGATAGACTCAGTCAAGAAAAACCTCCCAACTAAGAAGAGCCCAGGACCAGATGGCTTCACAGCTGATTCTACCAAACATTCTGGAAAGAGCTAACACCAATTCTGCTTAAGCTCTTCCAAAAAATAGAAGTAGAAGGAATATTGCTTAACTCATTCTATGATGCCAACATTACCCTAATACCAAAACCAAACAAAGATACCAGTAGAAAGGAAAATTACAGACCAATTTCTCTAATGAACCTAGATGCTAAAAGCCTCACAAAGATACTTGTTAATCACATTCAACAATGTATCAAAATAATTATACACCATGACCAAGTGGGTTTCATCCTGGGTATGCAAGGATGGTTCAATATAAGAAAATCAATCAATGGAATACACCACATAATCAGATTGAAAGAAAAAAATCACATGATCATCTCTATAGATGCAGAAAAAGCATTTGACAAAATTCAGCACTCTGCTGATAAAAACACTGCAAAAGATAGGAATAGAAGGAAACTTTCTGCATATGATAAAGGGTATATATGAAAAACCCAAAACTAGCATCATCTTCAATGGTGAAATCCTAAAACCTTCCCTCTGAGATTGGGAAAAAGACAAGGATGCCCCCTATAACCACTCCTATTTAACATTGTCTTCGAAGTACTTGCTAAAGCACTGATGAAAGAAAAGGATATAAAAGACATCCAGATTGGTAAAGAAGAAGTAAAAATCTCATTATTTGCAGATGACATGTTCCTATACATAGAAAGCCCTGAGAAATCTACAGCAAAGCTTCTGGAACTTATAAAGGTGTTCAGTAATGTCACAGGCTGTAAGATAAATGCTAAAAAATCTGTAGTATTTCTGTACACCAATAATGAGCAATCTGAGGAGGAAATAAAAAAAAATACCATTTACAATAATAGCTAAAAGAATTGAATACCCAGGAATAAATTTAACTAAAGATGTAAAGGCCTTATATACAGAAAAATACACAACACTATTAAAGGAAATCAAAGAAGACTTAAATAAATGGAAAAATATTCCCTGTTCATGGATAGGAAGACTAAACATCATCAAGATATCTATCCTACCCAAACTAATGTACACATTTAATGCAATCTCAATAAAAATATTTTTTAAAGAACTGGAAAAACTAACTACAAAATTTATTTGAATGGTATGAGTCCCCGAATTTTCAAAGCCATATGGAAAAAGAAAAATGAAGTTGGAGGTATCACATTAGCTGACTTTAAAACATTCTACAAAGCTACAGTGATCAAAACTGTATGGTATTGGCACAAGGATAGACCTACTGACCAATGGAACCGAATTGAGAGTTCTGATATACATCCGAGCATACACAGTCATCTGATATTCGACAAGGCCACCAAGCCCACTCAGTTGTGAGAGAATGGACTCTTTAACAAGTGGTGCTTGGAGAACTGGATATGCATATCCAAAAGAATGAGAGAAGAATACCATCTCACACCTTATACAAAAATCAACTCAAGATGGATCAAAGATTCAAATGTAAGAACCAGAGCCATAAAGAGCTTCGAAGATAATATAGGGAAGCATCTAAAGGACCTTGTAATAGGAAATGGTTTCATGAATTTCACAGCCAAAGCACGAGCAGCAAGAGAAAAAATAGATAAATGGGATCTTCTCAAAATTAAAAACCTCTGCACCTCAAAGGGCGTTATTAAGAAAATAAAAAGGCAGCCTACCTAACGGGAGAAAATATTTGCCAACCATATATCTGATAGGAGCCTAATATCTTGCATATGTAAAGAAATCCTACACCTCAAAAATAAAAAGACAAACAACCCATTTAACAAATGGGCAAGTGACCTGAAAAGACACTTCTCCAAGGAAGATATACAAATGGCTAAAAGGCACATGAAAAAATGCCCGACATCGCTAGCTATTAGGGAAATGCAAATCAAAACTACCATGAGATACCATCTTACACCCATCAGAATGGCAGCTATTTAAAAAAAAACAGCAGAATATACGTGTTGGAGAGGATGTGGAGGAATAGGAACACTCATCCACTGCTGGTGGGATTGTGGAATGATCCAGGCACTGTGGAGGGCAGTTTGGCAGTTCCTCAGAAAACTAGCAATAGATATTCCTATGATCCAGCGATTCCACTGCTGGGTATATACCAAGAAGAACTGATAGCAAAGAGACGAACAGATATATGCACACCAATGTTCATAGCGGCATTGTTCACAATTGCCAAAAGTTAGAATCAGCCCCGGTGCCCATCAAGAGATGAATGTATAACCAAAATGTGGTACATACATACAATGGAATATTACTCGGCTGTAAGAAGGAATAATGTGTTAACAAACGGAATAACATGGATGAATCTTGAAGACCTTATGTTGAGTGAAGCAAGCAAGGCATTGAACGATGAACAGTATATGATCTCACTGATTTGAAATGAGGAAAGTGAGCAGTCTCTGAGAACCATTGTCAGAAAAATAGGTTAGCAAGGGACAGAAAGAGGGGAGCAGGTTGTGAGCCATCACCCATATGGACATATTCTATGGTAAAGTGATTGAGTATAGTTGCATATTGAAGGATAGGGCAGGTGGGTTGTGATATTACTGGGTTTGGTGGTGTAGGGTTGACAGGTGGGTAGATTAGGAAGGGCAGGTTAGAATACCCAGGGCATGTAACTATGAATCTTGTCATCCAATGAGTCAAGACAAGGGAGTGTCAGCTGCCCCAGGGGGATGGTGAGAAAGGAACAGAAAAGATCAAACATGGGGTATTTAGTGGTCATGAGAAATGTTTTTCATTTCCTGTGTACCATGGACACAGTACCTGGTAAATATCATCAAAAATTATTAAACTGTACTGTCTAAATTGTAAACTATATTGTAAACCATTGACAATGTATAGTAGCTATGTTTCACTATCTGTATAACAGTTATAGCAATGTTACCATCTGCAAAAAAAAAAAAAAGCTTTTAATATGGAGAGAGGAAAGGGGAAGGAGGTTGGGTATATGAGAGTCTCTAGTATTCTGTGTGTGACTTTGCTGTGACCTAAAATTTCTTTGAAAATTAAATGAAAATTTGGGAGCCCCTGGGGAATGAGAGGGGGAAGGTGCCACAGTAAAGACTGGATACCCAATAATGCAGTGATAAAAGGAAAAAATAAAATTTAAAAAAAAATTTTTTTTCCCATTTTTTGAATGTCCCAATCCATTAATTATATTTTATTTATAGTTGTTTTTTTTTCTGAGTTTCCATATATTTTATTTCTTTCATTTAAGCTTATCATTATTATTTCATTTTCTTAGTAATTGTATTTGGTTATTATATGAGCTTCATTTTCAAGGAGGGTTTATATCACAGAAGGTTTACAATGGGGCCTGCAGAGGATCAGTGGTGGGGAGTGTCTGGGATGGGGGATTCATGGGAGGAAGTTCATCTGAATATACATGAAAATATATAAAATTGTTCAAATGATCAAGGGGTGGGGCATGGTCATGGTGGGTAGCCATTTACTCAATAAATGAGGAAATACTGAATTCCCAGCCTGAAGAGCTCTGCCACATCCTCCAAGGGAGCAGCAACAGTCCCCTGAGTACAGGGACAGTGTCTGGCAAAAGAGGATGGTACACTGATGGGTTCTTGTTATTGATGACTACCCTTATGAGCCCTTGATCTTGTAATTGAAACTTAGCTTACTGTTATGGGATGCCTAAGGGTTGCCACCTGAGAGCTTCCTTGTTGTTCAAATGTGGCCTCTCTCTAAGCCAAACTCAGCATATGAATTCATTATCTTCCTCCCAGCATGGGACATGACTCCAGGGGATGAGCCTCCATGGCAATGAGGGATTAATACCAAGTGCCAACTGATATTATGACTGGAAAAAGACCTTGAATAAAAGGGGGAAAAGGTAAAGACCAATGAGTTCATGTTGCTAAGAGACTTCAACGATAGTTGGGAGGTCATCCCAGAGGTAACGCTTACGCACAACTCAGTAGGATCTCATAGAACACCAATGTGGATATCACCCCACACAAAGAGGCTTCTGAGGGCTCTGGAGGCATCCAGGTCCTATATAAGGGGTGATAGCTCCAGAGATTGATGCCTAATCCATGAGCTCTCCTTTGGAATCTGTGCTCCTGAGAGTGACAGGGTTGGACTCAAATAAGTCCTCCCTGCACATGGTCCATCAGTCCCTTCTATTCAAACCTATATGTGATGCTGGAGTTCGTAGGTGTACTTCCAGAGACAGGGGCCTCTGGCTTGCCCATGTGGCAGCTGTGCCTGGAATCTTTGTGGAGCTGAAACTCCTACTCTACAGCTCAATGGACTCACCCAAGTCACCTTGTGAGGAGACGATGATGGACAACAGCTATTCCAGGGAATGGAGAGAGCCTTCAGCTGCAGGCAGGATAATCCTGTCCACCGAATACATGGGATATAAGCCCACTCTCACTTGGAGGTGGAGTGGACATCACCATCTCAAACTCCTCAGGACTGGGGAAGAGCTATTGACAAAGTGGACTTAATAGTATTCTGTTGTAGACATATTGTGATTCAAGCAATGGAAGAAGTTATAACAGTGAGTTGGAGCCAGTGGCCACTAGATGCTTTCGGGGCAGGGAAAGGAAAAGCACTTGTAATACAGGGGCTTTTTCAGGACTTGGGAATTATCCTGAGTGACATAAGAGTAAGAGATATAGGCCATTTTACATCAGCATATACCATGCAGAACTGTGTGGGACAGAGTGAGGTCGACAATGTGAACTATGGTCCATGCTTAGTGGCAAAGCCCCAGGATGTGTATATATATTGTAGGTGATGTGCCACACTAAGGAAAGATGTTTATGTGGGATGTTATGGGAGGTGTGAGAGGAGGGGAACATGGGAATCCCTGTAATTTTTGTGTAAGATTTATGTAATCTAAGCATCTTTTAAAATATATATATATATAAAATAACATTTATGTAAGCAAATGCACATATATACATATATATTTATATATCATTTTACAAATATTAGTTTGTATTGTGAAAAATTTGATTTTCACCCACAATAAAAAAAAAGATTAATACTAGCAAATTTATTATCCAGTAGCGATCAGTCTAGCCAAAGTTCAAATTAGAAGAGACAAAGCTATGAAATGATTAAGAACATGGGCACCATACTCATAAACCGCTGGGTTCAAATCCCGGTGTAGATGTCCAGTGGTCCCAGGCCCTGGCTGTCCTTCCCTAAGGGAACTCAGCAGGCAACACATAGCTGCATGCTTGCCCCAGGACACAAGTTAAAAAGTATCAGACTTCCTCACAGGAAACAATATACAGATGGTATTGTAGACTATACTTTCCACATGCTGTATACTTCCTTCCTAAAATATCATCACCAGACCTCATTTATGTGCTTCATGTGACCCTAGAAGAAACTTTGTTATAAAATGTCTTTGTTCTGAGACCCTTTATATTACTCCTTGTTTTCCCACCTCTTCATAGAAAGAGCACTATCTTCATTCTCTGAACCACTGCCTTTGGAGTCCGTCTCCTGTCCATAATTTCCAATAAATAAAGCTTATGTCTGATTCCATTCCAGTTGCATTCTTTGGTCTCTCAGCAGCCTGACCCTGCCCTTCACAAATTGGGTTAGAAAAATTGGTGAGCCACCAGCAAGGAGACTGAAGTAGCAGCATGAGCTCAGGGAAAGGAGAATCTATGGGGGAAATCCTGAGTTGCCCTATAATGTCCATGTGGGAAAGGGTGGCTGCCCTTCTGGAATAAGTGGGGACTGGTGAGAGAATAAGCGGATACCCAAAAAACTCATGTGTGTATACTAGCTGTGCTAGAACAGGTAGCAGAGAAGCTGCATTTAAATGAAAAATGGGAGACTGTGGAGGTAGCAACAGCAATAGAATGGCCCCGTTAGGAGTTTTGCAGGTGGCTACTGAGGCAGAACAATTGGCAAAGGCCTTTGTGCACTGCTTAGAAGAAGAATTAAGGTTAGAAAGAGAAAAACTTTTCCTAAGCATCTTAACCTACCAGCCTTCCCCCACCCCCGTAACCTCTTTCTCTTTGTAAGAGCTATGGGGGAAGGGCTAGGTGTGACAAGATAGGGAAATGTAAGTTCATCTTAAAACTCATATCTTCTAGGCCAGGGAATTAAAAATCATAGCTCATCCTGTAATCCCCCAATTTAAACCTTCTAACAGCCTTCAAATTAGGGTAATTATTCCAAATACCAAATTTCAGTAAGTAAAGAAAAATCCCTTGATAGTTATAGAAAGATGCTTTCTAAATTATGATTAAAAAAAATAATCTATTATAATATATCCTCCAGGACCTGGCAGTCAGCATGCTTTTAATGTTATTTACAAATTTAAAATAAAAAAAGAGGTTTTAACTTCCTGTAAAAGGAAGAAAAGGAAAAACATTTCTTGCATAAACTATAATTGTTCCATATTTATTTGACTTGGGTGTAATCTTCATAGGTTTATAGAATACTAATAAAATAAATTAACATTACATGTATTAAATCTTTAAGATAAAGAAAATTGTAAGTTCATGTTTAATAAAATATAGATTTGTCTTAAATTAAAATGACTAGTTTTTATAGTAAAGAATGAGAGCCATAAGACTAGACTTAAATGAATGAACATCAATTTCATTGGTTGCTAATTGTAATTTATTTAACTTAAAGATAAAAGTAACTTATAAGAAGTTTGCAATAGCATTTCTAAACTGAATTATTTAAATGGCTAATTCTAGGAAGTCATTATTAATTATAAACCTAAATTAATATTTTTAACAAAAAATAACTTCATAACAAAAAAAAAACCTGTCAAAGTTCACCTCAAGATGCATATTAAGTTGGTGGTAAGGGAAAATCTTAATTCCTTTGGGAATCTTAGATTTTCATAAAGCAATAAAGTGTTTTTTACTATACTGCTAAAGTAAAATACCTGTTAATTACTGTAATCATGGTAAAGGTGTAAAAGTAATAGGTAAAGCACTAAAACTAGCTAAGTTCATTTGCTATGTTATAAACTGCATTAAAAGTATTTTTTAAAACGTATAAAAATTAAAAGTAGACATCAGTATTGTCAAACTCTCTTGTGTATTCAAACCAGGCCCCCAGTAACCTGTATGGTACTTTTCTATTTGAGTTATTGGCTAGGTCAGTGACTATGACCCTTAGCACAATAAAAGTATCTACCACATCTCTGGTCATGAACCTGAAGTGGATGGAAAGTATGTTGCTCTTTCAGATGCCTGCAGCAGCAAGCAATGGCTTGATATACTCAGATTTACAATGGACGTTGCTTCCAGACTGGCTCTGTTTCATAGGTAATTGTCCTAAAGGCAATATATTATCCTAGATGGGATTCCAGAACAGAAAAAATGACAATCGTGGAAAAACTACTGATATATGAATAAAGTCTGGAGCTTTGACAACAAGAATGTACTAATGTTAATTTCAAAATTTTGTTGAATATAACCATGGTCATGTAAGATGTTAATATCAGGTGATTATTGGTGAGGAATATAAAAGAACTCTTTCTAATATTTTTGCTACTTTTCTGTAAGTATAAAATTACTCAAAAATTGAATGTTTATCTAAAAGAAAAATGAAGGTAACTGATCACTTTCTGTTATAAAAAGATAGCAATACAGATTTGTGATAGGTGGTAGGGTTGGGATTTAATAGTTAGTTAATAGAATAAGTATTAAAATGAAAGGAACTCACTGAGAAACTATTTTGAAACTCTGGCAGCCAGAACACTGTGCCTCATTCAGGGAAGAGCAGGAGGAAGCAACTGATAAATTAAGGTAAAGAAGAGTAAATTGCTCTCTCTTTATGGCAGCTATGTTTAGCTGAACTCACAAAGAAAAAAAGAGAGGGAATTCTAATAACATACAACAGAAATTAAAAAGGAGGCATTATAACTATCCACTGAAATGAAAAGGACTGTAAGAGGATGTTATGAACAATTGTACACCAATACATTTTATAATCTAAACTAAATAGGCAAATTCATAGCAACACACAAACTAACTACATGGGCTCCATTAAAAATAGAAGATCTCAACAAACTAATTACTAGTAAAGAGATTGAGTTAGTAATCAAAACCTTCCAACAAAATAAAGCTCAAGACCAGATGGCTTCACAGGGGAGTTCTGCCAAACATTCCAAGAAGACTAACTCCAATTCTGCTCAGACTCTTCGAAAAAAAATGCTAACATCAACCACAGGCCAAAAGTGAGATGAATAAACCACAAGAATTGAGGAATGAGCAGACATATGGGGGGAATACAACCATCGGCCAAAGTAGACTTATTGTTACTTTTGTAAGAGAAGAACTTGGAATATTGTTATAAAGATAGTGGTTATCAGAGGTTCTGAGGGGAAACTGATGGAAGAATAGTGGTACACAGGGCATTTGTAGGACATTGGAAATAATCTGCATGATATTGCAATGGTGTACAAAGGCAATTATATATTTTCTCAAAACCTAAAATACTGTACAGTGCAGAGTGTAAGCCATTATATAAAACATAGACCTTGATTAGTAAAAGTGCTTCAGTATTGGTTCATCAACTGTAAGAAATATACCACATTAATGCAATATGCTATTGAAAGGGGTAAATGTGGGAGAGGAAGAGGGTGGGTCATAGGGGAATCCCCTATACTTTCAATGTAACTTCTCTGTAATCTATAACTTCTCTAAAAATAAAGCTTGTTATAAAAAAGTTTACACATTACCACAAGAAAAGAAATCTATATACAATTATCTCTGATAAATATAGATGTAAAAATCCTCAACAAAATACTAGCAACCTGAAAGTAAAAGCACACTAGAATAATTATGCACCATGATCAAATGGGTTTTTCCCTGGTAGGCAAGGTTATTTAAATCTAAGAGAATCAATTAATGTAATACACCACATTAATACAGTGAAGATAAAAATAAAATATATTACCATCTCAATTGATGAAGAAAAACCCATTTGACAAGGTCTGTGGCAGTTTAATTTTTATTGATGAAATCCAAAAAGAAATATTGGTGATGTTTGTAAACTGGTCTGTTCCTATGGGCATGATCCCTTTAGATTGTATTATGTTCAGAGGTTTCACTTTTACTTTATTAAATCAAGATTAGGGCTTTTGTCTTTAGGTCAACTTGGTTTCAATCCCTACCCTCTCGTTTTGTGGACAATATAATGGGATGCTCAATCAAAGACAGGGAATAAAATACACAGATAAGGAGAACACAGAGAGTTTAGTTTTGGATGCTGGAGTTCCAGGGAGAGAGCTGAGCAGTTTGCCTGATAGTTTGCAGCTGAAGTGACCAGAGCCCTGAACAGCTGACAAAACCAAGGAAGAAACAAGCCCCCCAAAGAGAGATGAGACTTTACCAGCCTACAGCTGTGATCAGAAGAAGCTGGGACCATGGAGCCTTAAGAGGAAGAAGAAGGCTGAACCCTCACAGAGATCAGCAGCCATCTTGCTCCAACACATGGCAACAGACTTTGGTGAGGGAAGTAACTTACTCTTTACGGCCTTGTGACTGTAAGCTTCTACCTCAAATAAATACCCTTTATAAAAGCCAACAGATTTTTGGTTGACTAATACAAAGTCCATCACCCTATCTTGATAAAAGGGCTTCGAAGAGTAAGAATAGAAGGATAAACATAATAAAGGGCATATATGAAAAGCCCACCGCTAACATCATACATAATGGGAAAGACAAAAATCTTTCCCTCTAAGATCAGGAATGAGAAAAGGATGCCCACTGTCACCACTGTTATCCCACTCTATACTAGAATTTCTAGCCAGAGCAATAAAGAAGAAAAAGAAACGAAAGGCCTCTGAATTGGAAAGGAAGAATTAAAACTTTCATAATTTGCTGAAGATATATCTTATATACAGAAAATCTTAAGAACTCCAAAATAAAGCTCCTAGAGTGAAGAAATGAATTCAGAAAAGTGGCAGGGTACAAAATCAACACCTAAAAATCAGGAGAATTAATATACACAAGCAATGAACAAATGGAAAAGGGAATCAAGAAAAAATTCCATTAAAAATAGCAAGTAAAATAATAAACTATCTAAGAATAAAGTTAACCAAGGATATAAAGTAGTTATACAGAGAAAACTGGAAAACATTGCTTAAAGATATTCAAAGAAGACAAAAATAAATGGAAGGTCATTCCATGTTCATGGATTGGAAGATTCAATGTTGTTAAGATTTCAATTACCTAAACTGAATCCTACTGGAAGACATAAATTTGCTCTTGAGGTAACTTTTTCAATCTGTCTGAAATATATTTGCAGAAATGAAAAATTCAAGTATCAAATTTACTTGGAAAGGTTAGGGTCCCTCAATAATCAAAAACATCTTGAGAAGGAAGAAAGATGTTGGAAAGCTCCCACTTCTGGACTTTAAATCATATTACCAAGTTAGAGTAATCAAAATAGAGTGATAGTTTTGGGAAAGTGGAATATTACATAGACACAGAACTCATTTCTTTCCCAGAACTAGAAGACAGGCAGAAACTTCCTGAAAAAAAAAATGCTTTAGGGGTTAGGACAACAGGAGAAGGCTGGATACCACCCAGAAGAGCAAAGGACAAAGGAAAAAAATGAAACTTGACAGGAAAATTCTGTTAGTAAAATCTATCAGCTGTACCTGCTGGTGCCCATCTAACACCCTCAGAGAAGACAGATTTGAGTTCTAACCTTTGGCTGGCAGTGACAGATAAAGTAGGTTGCCGGGTTCTACCACCCCAAGAAATGGGAGGGAGAGGGATGCAGCCTAAGGCTGATTCAAATTTTGGTGAAAATTTTGGTCTTCTGTTCCCCAAGAGACCTTCCATGCTAAGTGTGGTCATACCTTTGTTTGCCCTGGGAGCCAGCAGGTCAATCTGAATAAAAATTATCACAGCCTTTTTTACTGAATTGGAAAAACTAACTATGAAATGTAGTTGGAAGGGCAAGGGGCCCCGAATAGCAAAATACATATTGGAAAGGAAAAATGAAATTGGAGGAATCACACTACCTGACTTTAAAACATACTTCAGTACTACAGTGGTATTGGCACAAGGATAGACATTCTGACCAATGGAACAGAACTGAGAATTATGATATAGATCCTTGCATATACAGTCAACTGATATTCGACAAGACCAAGAAGCCCATTTAACTGGGAAGGAATAGCCTCTTCAACAAATGGTGCTGTGAGACTGGATGTCCATATCCAAAAGACTGGTAGAGGATCACCATCTCATACCCTATACAAAAATTAACTCAAGAGGGATCAAAGAACTAAATATAAGTGCCAAGACCATAAATCTCCTGGAAGATAATGTAAGGAAGCATCTATAAGACATTGTAGTACAAAACAGTTTCATAAACTTTATACCCAAAGCATGAGCAACAAAAGAAAAAAATAGATAAATGGGACCTCCTCAAACTTAAAAAACTTTTATACTTCAAAGGAGTTTGTCAAGAAATTGAAAAGGCATCCTACTCAATGTGAGAAAATATTTGGTAACCATGATCTAATAGAGGACTAATATCCAGCATATATAAAGAAATCCTACACCTCGAAAATAAAAAGACAAAGGACACATTTGAAAAATGAATAAGTGATTTGAATAGACACTTCTCCAAAGAATTAATACAAATAGCTAAAAAGCATATGAAAATATATTCAACATCACTAGCTATTAGGGAAGTGCAAATCAAAACTACAATGAGATATCATCTTATTCCTATTAGACTGGCAGCTAGTTAAAAAACAACAAGAACAACAACAGAGGGCTACAAGATTTGGAGAGGATGTGGAGGAAAGGGAACACTTATCCACTGCTGGTTGGGATGTAGACTGGTGCAACCATTTTGGAGGATAGTTTGGCGGTTTATCAGGAAACTAACTGTAAAACTGCTGAACTGCCATATGGTCCAGCAATTCGACTGCTGAGTATATATCCACAAGAACTGAAAGCAGAGACATGAGCAGATATGTGTATACCAATGTTCATAGTGGCATTTTTCACCATTGCCAAAAGTTGGAAGGAACTCATATGTTCATCTACAGATGAATGGATAAGCAAATTTTGGTGTATACCTACAATGGAATATAACTCAGCAGTAAGAAGGAATGCTATATTAACACATGGGTTAACATGGATGAATCTTGAAGACCTTATGTGGAGTGAAATAAACTAGGGACTGAAGGACAAATACTACATGACCTCACTGATATGAATTAAACAAACTGAGCAGAGTCACAGAGTTAGAAGCCAGAAGATAGGTTTACAGGAGACAGAAAGGGAGTAGAAGGTTGTGAGCCAATGCCCATATGTGCAAAATCTATGATAAGGTGGAAGAGTGTAGTTGTGCAGTGGATGGGTGTGACAGTGGTGCAGTGATGCTACCGGGTATGGCGGTGGTTGTCTTTGAGGAGAGTAGGGCTCGGGGTTGATTTGGACTATCCATATACCTGGGTGGAGGGTCCGGGTAAGGAGCAGATGAACTCTGGGTATTTGCAGGTCTGTGATTTAAACTAAAATGTTGAGAATGTTCTTTTGGCAAATATGGCAGGGGAGGATTACTGGTGTAGGGTGTTGGATGTGGGGGGTGAGTGCATACAGGACAGGGTATACTTGGGGTAGGCTTCCATAGAATATGTAAGTGTTCATCTTGTCATGTTTTGTTATATCAGTGGTTGGAGACCCACACAGTAAACAAGAAAATATTAAACTCCCATCCTGAGGAGTCCTGCTATGTTCTCAATTAGACAGGTAAGAAACTCTCAAGAAGATAGGCAATGCCTAATAAAAGAAAACAGACCAATATGTCAAGCCCTCAATATTATTGCAAGTAACTGTGAATCTTATTCTTCAAAAAGTGAAACTTAGTGTTTCCTTAGGTCCCTAGAGAAGGGGTGAGGGAAGAATAAAATAGATGGAACTAAGGGCATATTTAGGGCATTAAATTGTTCTGCATGATCTCCCAGTAATGGACACGAGCCATTTAAATTTTGCCAACATTTATAAAAGCGTATGGTCTAAAATGTAAATCATAATGTAAACCATTGACCATAGTTAGTAACAATGCTTCAATATTTGTACATCAATTGCAACAAATGTGCCATCCACATGTAAAATGTTAATAGGCGAGAGAGGAAAAGGGAGATAGTGTTGGGTATATGGTAATCCCTATATATTCTCTATGTGACTTTTCTGTAACCTAGAGCTTCTTTGAAGAGTAAATGAAAAAATAAATGAGACACTGGGGAATATACAGAAGAAAATACCACTGTACATACAAGACAACAGATCTTACAAAGATGAAAGACATAATGTCTAAAAAATTTTGTTTTATTATTTAAAACTTTTAATTTTTTTTTCTATTTTATATGTTATCTTTAAAGCTATCATTATTATTTCATTTTCTTAATATTTTTATTTGGTTATTTTCTCGGCTTCATCTTTGGAGAAGTTTTGGATCACAGAAGGTTTACAACTGGGACAGGGGAGGAACATTGGTGCAGGGTGACAGTGATGAGGGGATGCATGGGAGAGGGTACAACTTGGGCATGCCTCTAAGGCATATGAATGTGTTCAAGTGTTCATAGGGCATTGTCACGGTGGGTGGAGATCCACACAATAACCAAAAGAATATCGAATTCCCATTCTGGGGAGTTCTGCTACATTTTCTAATTGGACAACAAGAATCCCCCAAGTACAGAGGTGGTGCCTAGTGAAGGAGGATGAACCACTGCACTGAACCCTTGATATTGATGACTATACTTATGAAATTTTTCTTTTGAAATTGAAAGTTAGCCTAGTATTATATGTTGCCTAAGAGTTACCTCCTGAGGGCCTTCTTGTTGCTCAAATGTGGCCTCTGTCTAAGCAAACTCAGCATATAAATGTACTATCTCCCCTCTGGCATGGGACCTGACTTCCAGGAATGAGATTCTCTGGCACTGAGGGATTATTACCAAGCACCAATTAGCAATGCACCTGGAAAAATACCTTGACCATAAGGGGAAATGTTAAATACAAATGAGTTCTTATCGCTAAGAGATTTCAAATTGAGTCGGGAGGTCATTCCAGTACTTAGGCTTACACACGTCTCAGCAGGTTCTCATTGACTGCCATAGTAAATGTTGCCTCAAATAGTAGGGCTCCTGAGGGCTCTAGAGACATCCAGAAACTATAGGCAGTGCAGACAGCTCAGGAGTTTGCACTTTGCCATTGGGCCCTACTTTGGAATTTATGCTCCCCAGTGTGACAGAGTTGGACTCATTTGTGGTTTCCCTATACATAACTCTTCTATCCCTTTTATTTGAACCTACAGTTATTATTATACTTGATAGGTGTATGTCAAAAAGACTAAAATCTCTGGGCTGTCCATGTGCAAGCTGGGCCCTGAATCTCAATGGAGCTGCAACACCTATTCTCCAGTTCACTGGACTCACCCAGGACAACTAATAAGGTGGTGATGATTGAGAACACCTAGCCCAAGGAACAGAGAGAGTCTGTAACTGCAAGCCAGATAGTTCCATCCATCTGCCCCATGGAATCAAAGAGATTCCATGAGATTCAATGAGAGGGAGAGTGGGCATCACCATCCCAAAATCCTCAAGGTTGGGGAATGAACAATGGATTAAAGTACTCTTATGATTATTCAACTATAGACTTATTTTTATTCTAGCAATGGAAGAACTCTTATCATTGATGTAAAGACAGTGACCCCCATGTTCTCAGGGAAGGACTAGGGAAAAACAGGTGTAATATGCGGGACATTTTTGGGACATTGGAATTGTCCTGCACGACGTTGTAATGATGGATACCGCCATTATATATTTTATATAGTATGTATTTTGTCAAAACTTACAAAATTACACAGTGTAAACTGTAATATAAATGATAATCCATAGTTAGTGGCAATGCTTCCATATAAGTTCATCAACTGTAACAAATGTACCACATTAATGAAGAATGTTGTTAATGTAGGAAAGTGTGTGATGGGGAGGGGTGGGAATCTCCTAAATTTTTTATATAATATTTATAGAATCTAAAGTTTCTTTAAAATAAACAAGCAAACAAACAAATAAGTAAAACAAACAGCTTCCCAGCACTAAATCCCTATGTAAGAGAGGGAAATTGAACATCAAAATAAACTCACCATCATAATCAGATGCCTAGACATCAGGAAAAAATTACAAACCAAACTAAGAAAAAGGAGGATATGTCTAAAGCAAAGGAAAATATCCAAGCCCCAGATTAAAGATAGGATATGATACAGCTAATCAACAAAGTTCATACAAATCTCCTAAATCAAATGAATGATTTGAAAGACATTATGGCTAAAGAGATGAAGGACACCAAGAAGATCCTGGGCAAGTACAAAAAGAACTTGAAAATCTTAATTGAAAAATAACAGAGTTTATGGGAATGAAAGATACAATAGGTGAGATTAAAAACATATTACAGTGGGGCAGATTAAGGAACTCCAAGATTCAGCTTGTCCTACAAGGCAGTTAGTAATCACCCAGAGCTATCTAAAACACCTGTTTGAGGGCCACAGGAGACCAAAGGAGCATACTGCAACATCCTTGAAATAATGGAAGAGGGAGACTTCCCATCTGCAGTGAAGAATCCTGAGTAGAGTTCTCCACTCTGTGGAGGCCAGTACCCATCCTGCACAGGCAGTGCAAGCCGCCTCCAAAGCTATTCTGTGGCTGGAGTTGGAAACTCCATTTCCCAAAAATGAGGAAAGAAGAGATGGTCATGCACTTACTTCAGCTACTGATTAGTAAACTCGGCTGGCTAAAGTATAATCCTAAGAACAGCTAAAGTTTCAAGCTGTCCAAGCTGGAAAAAGTCTAGCAGCCACCAATTTAGCTCTGGCCCCAGTATGAAGGAAAGCAGGGCTGATTAAACATCAGTGATTGTAGGGAGAGGCTTCTTTCAACCCAGCTAGGATTGCAGCCCTAGCCTAAGCTCCAGCCACACCTTTCACAGGGAGGAAGCTGGGAGGACCTGCACCAGCCTCTCTGGGCAACTGCAGGCACTTGCAGCCCACACAGACTGGATACACAGACACCTGTAGATCAAACTTAGCACCACAGTAGAATAAAACGGAAACTGTTTCCTCAGCCTCTCTGGGTAACTGCAGGGTCTTTGGCCCTGTGTAGACTGGTTTGTTAAGTACCTGGGTTTCCATCCCCTCTGTCACCCATAGGATAGGAGGGATCTGGTTTTTCCTCATCCTTTTTGGCCAAAAACAGGCACTTTTGGCCTACAAGGATTAGAATTTTGGGCACTCTAGAGTGACCATCCCCACCCCTGGAAGGGAAGCTGGTGCTGTCAGTCTATCTGGGCAACTGCAGTCAGTTTTCACCCACACAGCTTAGTTGGCTGCCCACACTTGCAGCTCCGTCCCTGCCCAAAGCTGGGGAGGAAGGGGCGTAAGGCTTCAACAGTCTCTCCAGGCAATTACAGATGGCCTTGTCCTGCATGGCTTGTATTGCTGCCCACAGCTGCATCTCCATCCCTACCCCTAGCAGGGGATAAGGGTGGGAGAAGCATCTTTGGTTCCTGGTGCAATGTGGACAGCTTCAGCCTCCACAGCTTACTGTATCAACTACATACTCAGCTCCTATTATACAACCAGCAATGGAGAAAGGGTAAGAAAGCCCTAAATTAAAGAGAGACACTGAGTCCAGAATAAATATATCTAGTAAACCAGATGTCAATACACTAACAAAAAATTACAATCCATACCAAGAAACAAGATGATATGGCCAAGTCAAAGGAACAAGACAAGCCTCCAGATGACATGAAAGATTTGAGACAACAAATCAGAGATGTTCAAAAAAATCTCCTTAATAAATTCAATGAGATGGCTAAACAGATTAAGGATATTAAGACACTGGGTCTGTCTTCTCTGCCCTGGGAGCAGCTCTTCTCCCTGCATCCTCTCACCCCCTGAAAATGTACACCTGCGCCAAGTTCCTCTCCACTCTTATCCTGGTAAGGAGCACTTCTCAGCTGCTGAGCCAATCATTGTCTATAATGGTGCTGACAGGATCCCAGACACTGACAGATGATTGCCTCAGCAGCTTGGCAGCTCCATGTTCCCTGAGCCCACTTATCCCCAGACTCAGCTTCCAAACCAGCACCATCTCAACGGACATCGACACAGCAGCCAAGTTCATTGGAACTCGGGTCACCACAGTCAGGGTGGCTGGCTCTGGGGCTGGGATTGCAGCTGTGTTTGGGAGCCTGATTATTGGTTATGCCAGGAGGTACCAGGGATTGAACCCAGGGCCTCATACATGAGAAGCAGGCACTCAACCACTGAACTACAACTGCTCCCCAATGAGAACCATGGGTTTTGTGTGTGTGTGTGTGTGTGTGTTATTAGGAGGTATCAGGGACAAAACCTAGGACCTCGTACATGGGAAGCTGGTGCTCAAGCACTTGAGCTACATTTACTCCCCTCACCTTTATCTTTTATCTCTCCCATACACTACATCCAAAGTGGATTATTAGTAATTTTCCAGCACTTATCTTGCTTTCCTGCTCTTAACATATCTTCCACCCTTGATCTGTCTTGACCATCTCTTCTTTCTTTCCCTGCATATTTGCTCATTCTTTCCTCTTTCCCAAACTCTCCCTGTATCCTTAAAGACTTTAAATGCCACCTCTTCCTCCAGGAAATTTTATCTGATTTTAATTCTCTTCAGTCAAATGAGCATTAAAATACCCTTATAAAGGACAATGATACCATGTTTTATCTCCATTATAATTCTTATAGTCTATGGTAAATTATGGATTTGTGCTGTGTGTCTATGCCTTATCTTCCCAGTTAGATGGTCAATTTTAAAATTTTATATATATATATACCTATGCAAAATATATGTGTGTATATATATGTATGCAAAACAAAATCTCTAATTTTAACTGTATTAGTGAACAATCCAGTTCTATTAATTACATTCACAGTGTTGTACTACCATCACCACAATCCATTACCAAAATTTTTCATTACTCCAAACTAACTTTGTACCTATTAAGCAGGAACTCTCCCATTTCCTTTTCCCCCCAACTACTGGCAATCTGTGCTCTTTTTGTTTTTATGAATTTTGCTTATTCAAGGTATTTCATGTAAGTGCAATCATAGAATATTTGAGCCTTTGTTCTGCCTGATTTCGTTCAGCATGGTGTTTTCCAAGTTCATACGTGTTGTGAAATGTATCATCATTCCTTCATTTTTGTTTTTTTTTAAGAGGTACTGGAGATTGAACCCAAGACGTCGTACATGGGAAGCAGGTAGTCAACCACTTGCGCTACATATGCTCCCTCATCATTCCTTTATACAGCTGAATAATATTCCATTATATATACAACATTTTGTTTATCCCTTCATCTGCTGGTGGATATTTGGGTTGCTCCCACCTTTTGGCTTTTGTGAGTGATGTTGCTGTGCAAGAATCTGTTTGAGTCACTTTTTCAGTTCTGTGGAGATTGTACCTGGAGGTGGAAAAGCCTGGTCATATGGACATTCTCTGTTTAAAGTTTTGTGGAACTGCCAAACTTTTCAGCAGCATCTACACCAGTTTGCATTTCCAGTAACAATGTACAAATGTTCTATTATCTACACATCCTTGCTAATACTTGTTATTTTCCTTTTTATTTTTTTTCAATAATGGCCATTGTAGTGGGTGAGAATAGATATCTCATGGTTTCGGTTTGCATTTTCTTGGTGACTTGTGATGTTGGGTATCTTTTCATATGCTTATTGGCTGTTAAGATATCTGGACAGGTGTTTGTTCCAGTCTTTTGCCCATTTATTAATTAGGTTATCTGTCTTTTTGTTGTTGAGTTGTAGGAGTTTTTCATGGATTCTGGTTATTGAACCCTTATTGGATATGTGGTTTGCAACTGTTTTCTCCCATTCTGTGGACTATCTTTTCATTTTCTCAATGGTATCCTTTGATGCACTAAATTTTAATTCTGATAAAATCCAATTTAGTTATTTCATTGCTCGTGCTTTATCATGATGCTATCTCACATAGCAAGTGTTAATTGAAGTTTGATTTAATTATCCAATCCAACTTCCACAAGTGAGTAAACTGATACTTTGAGAGTTCAAAATATTTTCTCAGGAGCATTTATTGGCAAAGCTGGAACTAGAGCTGAGGTCCCCAGCAGTCCAGGGCATAAGACACCACAGGGCAGACTCTTCCATAGCCCAATGTCTGAAATGACTGATTTTCCCCAGCAAGGAGAATAGAGCAGATTCAGCAAAGATAAATATTTTCCTTAAAAATGCATAAAGAGGTAATTTCTGCTATATATTCCATATAAAGATGAGGAATTGCTTACATTTTATAAAGACTTGATAAACTGAATAAGTCTTATTATTTTTTTGAATAAGCCTTATCTTACACAGACTTGAAGTAACTGGATATGAATTAAAGTCCTTTCAGTAAAAAAAAAATGTAGATAAACTTAAGGGTTTTTCTTGTGGTTCAATGACTATACAATTAAAGCCCAGGGTGAAATCATGACCCCAGAGTATAAACTGATGCTCAGAACAAGGTATATCTAAATCATTCACCCTTGCCTTTTTGCTATTGTGATCAAGGGTTGAGAGGCAACAAAGTTTGCTTCAAAATTGCTATACTATTCTCTTGGTTGTGGGGTTCTTACAAGAATGGTCCCCAACTTCCTGTCTCCTCCATCAGTTAGTGGGAGGTATCTACATATTTGGAGATGAAGAATAGCCTCTCTTTGCTTCAGTCACTTGAATTTGAACCTCTGGTAGTAGCCTCTGCTTTCCAACTCTTTCCTGAGTCTTCAGATATCTGTTTTCTTTCTCTCCTTGACCCTTTCTTTTGAGTTGACTCTATCTAACAACTTAGATGCCTAGAGAGGGCAAGGCTGAGTGGTCCAATAGTTTTTGTTCTGTCTAAGGTAAATGATGAAATGGTGTTGCAAGAATCTTGGAAGCAAATTTCAGGAAGAGTCAAGGCAACCTGGATCATCTTGGCTTTTGGCCCCAAAAGATATTTATTGGCAACCTAAGTTGCAAAAAATATGGGGTGAAGAAGTGTTCTATTTTCTTTAGCAAAGACACAGGGTCCAGGAAACAAATTTTCTGAAGTTCTTTCCAACTTTCAGCAACATTATGGTATAAAATCTTTGTAATTGTCCTTATAGTTTTAAGATTGCACATGATTTGAAAAAAGGAGATGTTAGTTCTAATGTCTGTTCTACTACTGGCAACCGTGGTAGATGGATCACTAAGCAAGAGTTTTCTAGGGCCTTTGTTTTCTCCATCTATGAAACGGGGATAATCTAATCCCAGGGATTATGCAAGTGTATACAAAGGTACCCTAAGAATTTGGAAAGGATAATGCCATCAAAGGTCTGTGTATATTGATTACAGGTTGCTTTGTTTTCATTCTCCATGGAATTTAGGAGACAGATGTATTTTAAAAACAGCTTCTCTTGCCAAGATTATGATGGACAACACCACTCCTAAAGAACAGAGAGAGTCTACAACTGCAAGCAAGGTAGTCCCATCCATCAGCCCAATGGGATCAAAGACCCCTCTCAGTTAGAAGTGGAGTTGTGGTTCTAGCAATGGAAGAACTCTTACCATTGGTGTGGAGGCAGTGGCCCCCAGAGGTTCTGAGCGGAGGGAGAGGGAAAAACAGATGCAATATGGGAGCATTTTGTTGGCATTGCAATTGTCCTGAATGACTTTGCAATGATGGATAACAGGCCATTATATATTTTATCATAACTTACAAATTGTGTGGGACAGAGTAAACTATAATGTAAACTATAATCCACATTTAGTGGCAATGCTTCAATATGTGTTCATCATTTCTAACAATTGTACCACACTAATGAGAGATGTTCCTAATGTGGGAAAGGGTGAGAGGGGTAGGAATCGGAGCATATGGGAATCACCTATATTTTTTATGTAACATTTATGTATTCTAAAGTATTTTTTTAAATAAAACGTATTAAAAAAATAAAAGCTCTTTCCCCCTATTTTTCTGGTTGGCCTAGAAAGGGGAATTAGCCAATTAACCTTTAGAAGTCTGACCATAAATCGTCTGGACAGAGAACCCACAGATGCTGAAGACACTGAGCCCTAGCACCCTATTTTATGCCTCAGTCTCTTTAAAAGTCAGTTGTGTTTCTTCCATGCCAAGGGAGGACTGTCAGTAGGTTTGTGGCATCCTAATTAGAAGTAAGCAATGTCCTTCAAAAATCATCTAAATACTAAACAGTAGTCATGAGAAGCCTTGTTCCAGCCTCCTTTTCCAGTATTAACTTATTCGTTTTAAGTCTTCTGAAGGTCATCAGGATGAGAAAGCTACTCAGGAACAACACTGATGATGTAGTTTGAGCTGGTGCCAAGGAATCTAGAGACAGCTCTGTGTCTTACCTTTATTCAAAATAAATAAGGTACAGGAATAATCAAGTTGAATTCTGAAACAAAAGAAGAGCAATAGCATCACAGTGTTGAACAGAGAATACTGTGCTAGATATTGTTGCAGAGAAATTTGACCAATAAAGTTTTGTATTTATTGAGTCATTTGTAAAAATACCATGCATTCCAACATGTATTCTTATGACACATTACTGAAAAACATGGTGTTTCCACTATTTCAAGAGAAAAATTAAATATGGGTAGGTATTTTAGTCCCCAGGGATTCCTTAAAATCTCTTTATTTTTGGGTATTTACCACAAGGCACTCTGAGTATTAGTATATTGGGTTTAAAGCAACCATTTTAGAAATGGCAAAAGGCATTTTGAATAAAATAGCAGGGGTGAGGTCAGGCTTCTCTCATCGCAAAAGCTTTGCTTCTCATTGGTGTAAGTTTTTGGTTAGATGTAATTTATTCCCACTTCTTTTCTACCCCTACAAAAGCTGTTTCTTCCTACCTTTTGAATATATACTGTGGTGGATAAAATTTCTAAAATGACTCCCTAAAGATGCGCTGCTTTGATCATCCTGAATTACATAATCATGCCTGTGATTATTATGTTACATGCCACAGTTGACCTAAAGATAGGGACATCATCTACATTGGCCTGATCTGATTACATGAGCCCTTTAAAGCAGAGATCTTTCTCTGCTGGTCGCAAAAGAGGAAGTCAGATTCAAAGCATGAGAAAGATTCAGTGTGTCATTGCTGGCTTTGAAGACAGAGGGGACTACCTGCAAGGAAGAGAGAGTGGCCACTAAGAGCTGAAAGTAAGCCCTCAGCCATCAGACAGAAGGAATGTGGGGACTTGAGTCCTACAATCACAAGGAGCTGAATTCTGGCAATAACCTGAATGAGTTTCTTGCTCAGAACCCCCAGATAAGGGCACAGCCTGGCCAACACCCTGACGTCAGTTTTTTGAGAACCGAAGTGGAGAACTCGGTTGAGGCTGCTTAGACTTGTATCCACAGAAACCTGAGATAGTACATGCATGTTTTTTAAACCACTGCATTTGTGGTCATTTGTTATGCAGCAATACAAACTAATTCAAATGATATCTTCTAATTTGTATTAGGAGTGAAGTTTCATTTGAATCTTGTTTTCAAGAAAATAAAAAAGTTGATTTATCTGACTCTCTGCCAGCTAACTTCATTGACTCTGATCTAGCTTAGAAAGATAAACAAAGAAAGACTTGTAAACAAACAAATAAAAAGATACTGAGTGAGCATAAAGAAGAATTTGAAAACATACACAGAAAAAATAAAAGATATTTTGGGAATGAAAGGCAAACAAGTAAAATAAAAAATACACATGAGGAGGCATATAACTGCAGATTTGAAGAGACATGAAAAGATCAGTGAGCTTGAAGACATGGCCTCCAAAAGTGAGCATACAAAAGAACAGATAAAGAAAAGAATGGAAAAAAAATTGAACAAGTTCTCAGAGAACTAAATGACAGCAAGAGACATGCAAATGTATGTGCCTTGGCTGTCCTAAAAGGAGAAGAGAAGAGAAAAGGGGCAGAAAGAACACTTGAAGAAATAATGGTAAAAATTTTCCAGCGCTATTAAAGGATATAGATATCCACATCCAAGAAGTACAATGTACTCCCATCTAAATAAGTCAGAATAGACCTACTTTGAGAAACATACTAATAAGAATGTCAAAGTCAAAGGACAAAGAGAATTCTAAGAGCAACAAAAGAAAAATGATGCATCACATACAAGGGATTCCCAATAAGATTAAGTGTTGATTTCTCATCAGAAACCATGGAGGCAAGAAGACAGTGGTATGATATATTTGAGATACTGAAAGAGAAAAACAGACAGCCTATGATCTTATATATGGCAAGGTTGCCTTTCAAAAATGAGGGTGAGTTTAGAATATTCACAGATAAAGAGAAACTGAGAGAGCATGTAACCAAGACACTATTTTTGCAAGAAAAATGAAAGGAAGTGCTACAACCTGAAAAGAAAAGACAGGGGAGAGAGGCTTGGAAAACAGTCTAGAAATGAAAATTATATAAATAAAAGAAGGTAAAATTGTAAAAAAGTGATGAGAATAAAATATGACAGCTGAAACCCAAAGGTCAAAATGGGTGAAGTAAGAACTGCCTTTACAGTTATGACATTGAATATTAATGGATTAAACTCCGCAATCAAAAGACACAGACGTACAGGACTGAATACTAAAATATGAGCTATCTATATTCTGTCTACAAGAGACTTTTCTTAGACTCATGGATACCAATAGATTGAATGTGAAAAGCTGGAAAAAGATACCATACATGCAGCAACAACAAAAAATATAGTGAACAAAATAGACCTTAAAAAAAAATGTAATTAGAGACAAGGAAGGACATTATATATTAATAAATGGGGCAATTCATGAGGAAGAAATAACAGTCATAAATATATATGCACCTAACCAAGATGCCACGAATTACATGAGGCAAACATTGGTAAAACAGAAGGGAGAAATAGATGTCTCTACAATAATAGTTGGAGACTTCACTACATCACCCTCAGCATTACAAGAACATCTGGGCAGATGATTAATAAAGAAACAGAGAGTTTGGATAATATGATAAGTGAGCTAAACCTAATAGACATATAAAGAACATTGCACCCCAGAAGAGTAGGATGTACATTCTTCTTGAGGACTCATGGATCTTTCTCCAAGATAGACCATGTGTTGAGTCTCAAAGCAGATCTTAATAAATTCAACAAGATTGAAATTATGCAAAGCACTTTCTCTGATCATAATGGAATTAAGTTGTAAATCAACAACACTCAGAAATATTCAAAATTAACAAATATATGGAGATTAAACAACACACTCTTAAATAACCAATGGGTCAAAGAAGCAAGTGCAAAAGAAATCAATAAATATCTTGGGATGAATGGAAACAAAACACAACATGTCAGAACCTATTGGATGAAGTGAAGGCAGTGTTAAGAGGTAAATTTATATCCCTTAATGCTTGCATTAAAAAATAAGAAAGATCTAAAATCAATGATGTAAATACACTGCTAGAGGAATGAAAGAAATGAAAGAATAGGAATGAAATTACAAAGGCAAGAGCAGAAAGAAATGAAATTGAAAACAAACAAACAAACAAAAAACAGTAGAAAGAATTAACAAAACCAAAAGTTGTTTCTTCCAGATCAACAAACTCAACATATACTTAGCTAAATTGACAAAGGAAAAAAGAGAGATGATGCAAATCAATAAGATGAAAAATGAAAACTGGGACATTACAGCTGACCACAGAGAAATAAAAAAGATTATAAGACGATACTATGAACAATTGTAGGCCACCAAATTAGACAATGTAGATGAAATGGAAAAAATTCTAGGAACTTATGAACAACCTACACTGACCCTAAAAGAAATAGAAGACCTCAACCAACTGATCACAAATAAAAAGATTGAAACAATCATCAAACAATTCCCCCAAATGAAAAGACCAGGAAGAGATGATTTAACAGATGAGTACCATCCAAGACTTCAAAGATTTAATACCAATCTTATTCAAACTCTTCCAAAAAATTGAATATGAAGGAATGCTACCAAAATTATTCTATTTCAGCCAATAATACCCGAAAACCAAATCCAGATAAAAATAATATTATGAAAAAATTATAGACCCATTTCCCTAAATGAATATGGATGCAGAATCCCCAACAAACTACTTAGTATTCAATTCTAACAACACATTAAAAGAATTATTCATCATGTTCAAGTGGGTGTATACAAAGCATGCAAGGGTGGTACAAAACAAGTAAATCAATCAGTGTAATATACCACATTAATAAATCAAAGAAGAAAAATCACATGATCCTATCAATTGATGCAGAAAAGGCATTTGACAAAATACATCAAGCTTTCTTGATAAAAATACTACAAAAGATGGGAAGTGAAGGACACTTTCTCAACGTGATAAAGGCCATAAATGAAAAAAACCCACAGCTAACACTGCACACAATGGTGAAAGATTGAAAGTTTTCCCTGTGAGATGGGCAACAAGACAAGGATGCCCACTGTCACCACTGTTGTTCAATATAGTGCTAGGGGTTCTAACTAGAGCAATCAAGCAAGAAAAATAAATGAAAGGAATACAAATAGGAAAGGAAGAACTAAAACATTTGCTATTCACAGATGATAGGATCCTCTACCTAGTCCCGAAAATCTATAACAAAACAGGTACAGCTAATAAATGATTTCAGCAAAGTGACAGGATGCAAGATTAATATGCATAAATCAGTAGCTTTTCTATATACCAGTAATGTGCAATCTGAGGAGAAAGTCAGGAAAAGAATTCCATATACAATAGTGACAGAATCAAATAATTGGGAATAAACATAAGAAAGGACATAAAGCACTTGTATTCAGAAATATACATTGCATTGTTAAAGGAAATTTTAAAAAGACATAAATGGAAAAAAAAAACTTTCCCTTCTAATGGGTTGGAAGACTAAATATTGTTAAGATGTCAATTTTACCCAAGTTGATATACAGATACAATGCAATCCCAATAAAAACTCTACCAGCAATTTTTAAAGAAATAGAAAACACAATTTTCAAAATTTTTTGGAAAGGTAAAGGACCCTGAATATCCAGAAACATCTTAAAAAGGAAGAGTGAAGTTGGAGGACTCTCACTTTCAGACATTAAATCATATTAACTAACTATAGTGGTAAAAACAGCATGGTACAGGCATATAGATATACCCACAGACCAAAGGAACCGAAGTGATGGTTCAGAAGCAAACCATCACATTGACAGTCAAGTGATTTTTGACAAGGCTTTCAAACACACCTATCTGGGGCAGAACAGACTGTTCAACAAATGGTGTTGGGAGAACTGGATATCCATATTCAAAATGAAGAAAAAGGACCCGTATCTCACATCTTAAAAAAAACTAAATTAAAATGGATCAATGACCCAAATATAAAACCATAAAGCTGCTAGAAGAAAATGTAGGGAAACACTTTCAAGACCTGGTGGTAAGTGGTACATTCTTAAACCTTACTACAAAAGCACAGACAGTGAAAGAAAACATGGATAAATGGGACCTCCTCAAACTTAACACTTTTGTGATTCAAAGGACTTTGTCATAAAGGTGTAAAGGCATCCCACACAATGTGAGAAAATATTTGGAAGCCACATATCCAATAAGGGTTTGATTTCCACTCTATGTAAAGAGATCATACAACTCAGCAATAAAAGAGCAATCAATCCAATTTAAAAATGAGCAAAAGACTTAAATAGGCATTTCTCCAAATAGAAAATACAAATGGCCAACACTACATGAAAATACTAGCTTAGGGAAATGTAAATCAAAGCGAATATGAGATATCATCTCACACTACATAGAATGGCCTTTATTTAAAAAAAAAAACAGTAAACAGTAAGTGCTGGAAAGGATGTGGAGAAATAGGAACACTCCTTCACAGTTGGTGGGAAATTAAAATGTGGCAACTTCTGTGGGAGACAGTTTGGCGATTCCTCAGTAAGCTAAATATAGAACTTCAGTATGATCCAGCTATTCCTTTACTAAGAATATATTCAGAAGAAATGAAAACTGTGATGCAAACAGACATTTGCACACAATATTTACAGCAGCCTTATTCACAACAGCCAAACGATGGAAACAACCCGTGTATATATCAACTTATGAAGGGATAAACAAAATGTGGTATATACAATGATGGATTATTATGCTGCTGTAAGAAGAAATTAAATTGGGACACATATGATTATATGGATGAACCTTGAAGACATTATGATAAGTGAAATATGCCAGACACAAAAGGACAAATGTTGCATGGTCTCATTAATATGAACTAAATATGAACAATAAATGCATGGAGTTAAAACCTAGAGTATAGGTTATTAGGAAATAGAAGGGGGCCTGAGAAGGTGTATCGATGCTCAATGTATGCAGAAATTTTAATTAACTTGACTATAAAAGTGTGGAAATGGGTAGAGTTGATGGTGACATAGTGAGTAGAACTAACACAGCTGGTTTATAAATGGGATTTTGGCTGAAAAGGTAGTCTAGGGATATAAATGTCAAATGAAAGAAAGCTAGCGCGTAATCTAGGCACTGAATAGCATAGTGAAATCAAAGGTGGATGAGAAGTGTGGTTGATAGCACTAATACAAATGTCCATCTGTGAACTAGAGCAAATTTACCTCACTACTGCAATTTCAAATGTATCAAAATATCCTTCGTTTCCAAGAAGAGAATTTGCTGCCAAATGATACCTTAGTTCCTGTCTTTATTTTATCTCAATATCAAATTTTGTAAACCTCTTTGCCCGACACACTTTGTAGAAGAAAGCTAGATATATAGTAAATAATAATGAAGAGAAGAAAGAATAGAAACTGAATGAAGTCAGAGGAGGAGAGAGCAGAGTGATAATGCACAGACAGCAGGGCAGGAAAAGCCAGATTATAGGATACTGAAAGACTTATGGAGGAGGAAAAGTGAGAAAATAAGTTAGAAAGGGTCCTTATACCAAGATTTCATCACTGATGTCAGCATATTTGCCCCTGACCCCCTGCACTATTACTGGCCCCAGAATCAGAGAGGGAGGGAGGTTGTGTGATATGGGCAAGTGTTGCCAAGGGTTTTAAATAACCATGACCAGTGTGAAGTGTAGCCCTATCTGATTACCTCACTCAGAAACATCATCATTAAATTTAACTCATCAAATGAGGAGAACCCAAGAATAGAAATTTCTGCTAGACTGACCTCAACAACATGGTGTACTTATTCTCCTATTAAAGGAGAAGAGAGGCAACACCATAGTGTTGCAGTGAAGCCAGGGAAGGCTTATGAACTCTGGACCACTGTAACTCTTCATTTTTTAAGTACTCTCTGGTCCTCTATAATTTTTTTAGAGTTACTTTTTAATTTTTGTAAAGATACTTAGATTATATAAGTGTTACATAAAAAGTATAGGGTATTCTCATATGTCCTGCTCCTTATTCCTCCCACATTTTCCCACATTAACAACATCCTTCATTAGTGTGGCACATTTGTTAAAATTGATGAACACATTTTGGAGCATTGCCACTAAGCATGGATTATAGTTTAAATTGTAGTTTACACTCTCTCCCACACAATTTTGTAAGTTATAACAGGATGTATAATTGCCTGTATCTGCCATTGCATTGCTATATCATTTTGAATGGACAAACTGAATATAGAGTCCATCTGACCAGTACTGAGGAGGCAATGTGAAGAAAATATTTCACAGAGACTAAAAACTTATCTCCTATAAGGAAATAGATGACTTCTATTAAAGTACATTTTTATAGCTTCATTTTTAATTTACTTGAAGGTGAATAATATGAAGTCCGGATCAAACATGAAAACTATATTTCCTTGTGATTTAGCAAGGCTTTCTATAGGAGGAATTATGGGGAATGGGGAGTTCATGGAGAGTGAGACTCTCTGTGGCCACACTTGACATGATTCCTCCTTGAAGCACTGGGTTAAACAAAGCAACAGGGTCTACAGCACAGGATGGTGCCTATGAAAAATAGAAGTTTCTCAATATGGTTCCTGAAAACATCTTTATGGAAGCAGCTATTCCCACACTCTTAATGAGAAAAGTTTTTGAGGTCAGTTCTCTTCCTTCTTATTCCTTTAGAGAAGCATGAATCAAATGTATGTATATTTTTATTCACTGGATATTGATAAATCCCACAAATGCTTTCAGTGCCTAAGGCAAACTTTCAGCATCAGCAGCTCTCAGGAAATCCCTACTCCCTACACAGTCCCAAAGGATTGTCCAATGAACTATCCAGCTCAGACTGTCCAAGGGCATAAGCAAACCAAGGGGACAATTGATTAAACTGAAACAGTTTTTGAATTGCAGGTGAGGAAACACCATTCCCTTTTCCATATGATTTGCTTAAACACATCTCTTCTGGAAGCAGGAAGTCTTTGAAGTCAGTTAAAGTTCCACATAGGTAAATTATATGTGAGTCCTGGACTCACAACTTAACTGCTGCATGAACTTAAGTATCTTCACCTCTTGAATTTTCAATTTGTTGATTGTAAAAAGTAACTTGTAATAATAATAATTTATTATAAAATATTTAATATTCACATCTCATTATTCTATTCCCATCTGTATTTTTAATCCAGTATAAAAAGCTAGAGAAGTGACAGAAATGAAATGTAAAAGAATTATTGCATACTTGTCTTTTCTATTTTCCTCTAATTTTTATATATGTGCATGAGAGTATATCAACTTTCATAGAAGAGTGTTTAATTTTGGCTTTTAAATGCACTTGCAAGTTATTCAAGATGGGACAGATTACTTTACAAACTGTCTCTTTTACCTGGGAGACTATACTACTATCCACTACTCTGATATAAGAATTAAATGCTTTGCACATCATACCTGCTATGTACCTTCAAAGAGAATGAAGTAAAAAGTCTCGATGGAGGTGGGAGACAAAATAGGGATGACAGAATGGCATGGATAAATCGGCCAAGTTTTCACTTTTACTGAAGGGCATAGTGGCAACCAGTAGTGCCATGTGTCTCAGCAAACTTCTTTTGAAAATTATGCCCAAATACCTGACTTTTTTTGTTAAACATGCACTGGAAAAATTGTGAGAAAGCATTTTTGTAAGTCAATTACAATCTCTGATCTTGAGATTCTCCAACAATTAAATGGAAATAAGAAGGCTTAGCTTTAAAAAAAAGTTTCTTTTTTAGAGATACTCTAAAGATATAATATATGAAAAGAAAGATTCCCTGGCTCAGAGAAAGTACTGAAGGAATATTTAAATATTTTTATTAATCCTCCTTAATCGTGTGGAATTGAGCCCGAGAGAAGGAAAATACCTCACTCAAGTTCACACAGCTCATTAGTAATACAGCAGAGCTTAATATTCAAACTATTAATTGCAAGTCTGAAGTTCTTTCTTTTTAATAAGATAGTACATTAATGTCATAAGATTCCTTGACGCAGGAAATAAGACAGGCAATGAATGGGTCTCCACATGAAATCTTCCATTCAAAGGACTCTAAACTAACTCCCAGCTCTAGGGGAATGAACAAACTTCCCACTCATGTTTGGGAAACTTTTGCAGAGGGTAGTTTTGAAGTTGATAATTGAACTTGCCAAAGGGAAAGAAGCTCAGTCAATGATTCTTAGAGGCTTCTTCAAGCTCATAAATGAATTGGCCACGTTCTCATGAAATATTAATTATTCATTGTAAACTGAATGACTGAATTACAAAACTGGACTCCAGGTTCTGGCAAAGCAATGCCTGGGTTTTATTCAGCACAGTTAACTGTGGACATTTAATCAATGGTAAAGTAGAAATGGGAATAGATGACAACTGGGGTTGGTACTATTTCGGGTGTTGATTCACTTCTTTCTCACATTTATACTTAGGATAAATTAGAACCGTATTTTAAACTCTTCTGTTTAAAGTTATTTCTTATTTAGATGAGGTATCCAGTGAACAATTCAGAAATGCTATCCAGATCCAAATTGGAAACCTGTATAGCGGGTGTTTGTATATGAATATACATGGAACAAAACAGATGACAAAGATAACAAAATAGTAGGTGCTGGTGGAGAGAAATGTTGCGTTCATTCTGCACTACAGTTTCTCCAAAAATATAAAATAACTACCCAAGAGATAAACCAGGAATAAGAAAACCACCATGCGTTTAGTGACACTATTGGACACAATTAGTAAATTTATCACATAGGTGTCCAGAGAGGCAAATTTCAGAAAGGGCTTCAAGTCAAAGAAATAGTGGAGATAAAGTAGGGTAATCTTAAATCTAGGAAAAGTTGTACTAAAGAATGGATACAAGATCCTATCTGAGCCAGATAATGAACACAATCCAGACACACCAGTTCAGATAGTCACAGTGTCTTATAATGCCCAAATAATGATCAAAGGACATGAGATGACCTCAGAGATCTCTGTGCTACCAAAGTAATGGGCTGTAAAGACCTGAGTCACGTTCTCAGTACAGGAAAATGTGTTATTCCAGCAATGGCCTCCACAATCAATGACCATGGTTGTAGAGAAGAGTCTTCATCAAAGACAGGTAGAATAGAAAGAAGCACATGAGATACCCAATGGTCCAGATTGCCTTAACTGTCACAAAAATAAATTTCCTGAACAAAAATCAAAAGTTAAAAAATCAAGAAACTAGAAACGTTGCTTTCTGTTTCCCTGTATGTTATGTCAACCCAAGCCAAATGAATTCACCCACACTCTTTTTCATTGCTGTATCGGTAGCTAAAGGTAGAACTCAGTTGAAAAAATTTAGTCTTCAGAGAGAACAAAAGAAGTGAGAACTTAAGAAGATCAGTGGCCTAATCTCTGAATTCCTTTGTTCTGCACCATGCTCTGTTAACTGACTTTGGTGCATACCAGAATCCTATATGAATCCTTATAAATTATAAATGTCCAAGATCGATCTATTGATTCAGAAACTCACTGTCTTGGACCAATGCATTTACATTTTGAAACAAAAGATAACATCTTTCAGAAATTCATTCCTATCAAAATTAATAAATGCAGAACTTGTTTTTTCCTTGGGCAACAGAATAAATTGCTTTGAAAACGTAATTGAAGATACCTAGACTACTTTATTGGGAGTTTTTGTAAGAATTTTTAAAAAAGATGATTTTATACCCATACCTACACACCCTCATACAAACATGTATTTCATTCATTACATGTTTAGCTACGTGCTTTGAAATTTTAAAACCACTATTCCAATAAAACAAATAACTAATATTGATAAAGAATCCCTATTGAAGAAAATAAGCTCAGTTTAATTCACTGATTCTTGTGTCTTTTTACACCTGACCACTTGACTACCTTGGGTGGAATATGCTTTACAAAGGATATATTTTCTCTAACTTTTCCCTTGCCAGAATATCGCAGCTACAGTGATGGCCCTGACAAAACAAAAGTATGGATAACACTTTGAAGTTTCCATAATGGAATGAAATTATTCTTTAAATTGCTCTCCAAATTATCCCAGTAACCACATAGATGTAAAATATTGAGTTTCCCTGCTTTTGAATTCACAGTGGTATACAATATCCAATATTCCAATAATGTAAGTTGTGCTGTACTTATATATGTCCCATTATATCCTGAGTTCCTCAAAATATTTCTTTTAAAACCATGATTTGAAAAAAATCTCATAATTCCAACATACCGTTTTATGGTTTTTCTATGTTAGATCTGTGTTCATATATAGTTTTGTATATATATATAGTTTATATAATGGAAATAATAATAAAATACTATTTAATATTCTGATTTTCAGTTAGAATTATTAAAAGCACTATTCCTATATTGTTATAATTTCCATATTTAATTATGAATTTAATGGTATGATAATGCGTATATTTTATAAAAGCATTTATTTGACCATTTGTACATTTTATGTTGTCTGCAGATTTCACTGTCATAATTAACAGTTCTAAAAACAAATTTACCATAATATTCAAAGTGCAATATTGTTTCCCCAAGTGCTAGGATTTTTATTGTAATAGTTATGTTGTCAATTATTTTCAATATTGTCATACTCTTTTATTATGTTTTATTATATAATAATATATTATTATGATAAAATATTCAAGATAAACAGAAGAATGTGAGAAGAAATATAAACATTTCTCTCTGAGTTCATTGAAACAATAATACTAATCACCAAACAAAACTACTCTGTTTCTTGAATATCCTTCCAGAAATTTTCAATCAGTATAATTCCATAAGTGCGTACTCAATCCACGTATCTTCTTAATTTAATGCTCAAGCACAAGCATGGCCAATATTTCAGTGTTGATGATTTTGCATAAAATATATTATGCATATAAATAACAGGCTTTCTTTTGCAGTTATCTCTTCTTAGGTTAACAGTAATGAAATTATATTCTTATTATTTTATTAAGAAAATTTATTACCCACAAAATTGTATAAATTTATGCACTGACTTTCAAAAATTTGTCCTTCTTAGAATCATTTATCTTTTCTGAGCACATCTTTTTGGATTTCTTAAAAATTTTACCTAGAATGAGTGTTAATCTAGCATAAAAATTATTATATCTCTTACTTAAAAGTTCAGCTGCTAATTTCAGATAGCCTGAGTCAGATCTGAGCTCCGTTATGCACTCACTGTGATCTTAGGCAAACCCCTTTAGACATAACAGGGCTATTATGCTGATTAAATGAAAAAAAAATTGTTTTTAAAATAAACACTTGAAAAGCCTCCAACTCTGTTTTCACCTATAATATGATTTTGCATTTTCTCCATGTATGCTGATTTCTCTTCTTCTGTGGAAGTTTTTCTTTTTTATACAATCAAATTAGTCAATTTTCCCATTGTAGTTAATTTCTTTTTTTCAAAATAAAGAAATTATCATATTTACTCTGTCTTCATACATACTTCCATAATTGCCTTTTGATTCAAATAGTGGATATAAATTAGCTCGAGTTATTATGAAGAATGTGCAATATTCTCACCTCTTCTAAACATCCTAATATGAGTTTTATAATAAATGTAGAGAAGATCATTACTTATGTAAAGCACCATGTGGGAGGTATTAGAAGAGCAGAAACAATTTGCAGGGAAAGGAGTACAAATTCTTAAGACACAGACTGGACAGTAGAGAATTCAAAATTAGATAAGAGATGAGCTTTTACTTGAACTGGAGAATGTAAATTTCCAAACCTGTCTTTGATAAGCAAATCTGCAAAAACCTTTCATTTGAGAGTTGTATGAAAACAGTAATCAATGCCTAGAGTCAGAAGCCACAGTGCCTAGATTCAAACCCATCAGGGATGTGACATTTCACACATCCCTTGGTATCTCTGTGCTTTATTCTATTTATCTTTAAAACAGACATTATAAAATGATCTACATTTTAGGATTTCTATAAGTGTTAAATAATTTAATAGGTGCAAAACATATAGAAGATGTCCATACGTAGTACCTGCAATAGAGTGGTTACTACAGAGTTTCCAAGAGGTACTTTCAATTTTTGAAAGATATTCATTCAATTGTCCATTTCCCATAATAAAGCTGCAGAGCTCTATTAAAACAATAAATTCTTCTGCTGAGTGTCTGAAAGCATATCACCACTGGGGTTGATGCTGGCTTTCTCACGGTGATCAGAGGCTAGAATTGACAGCTCCAAACATTTTTAATAATGAAAAAGAAAAAACTGAATTTAAAGTGCATAGCAACAACAATGTAAGAGAGAAAAGTAGGAATAAAATAGGTACTTGCTTGTGAAAATGTAAAATGTAAATAGTAGTAATGAAAACTGCTAATAAAACTTTTTATAATTTTTTAACATTTTAATGCAATTTAATTGATTTATATTCACATACCATGCAGTCCATCCAAAGTGTACAATTTGTGGCTTTAATATAATCACAGATTTGTGAATTAATCACCACAATCAATTTTTGAACACTTTCATTATTTCAAACAGAAATACCCTTTACCATTTAACAGTCACTTCTCAGTCTTTCTATCCATTCCAAGCCCTATATAATCACTAATCTATTTCTGTCTCTACAGATTCACTTATATTTACATTTTATATATTGATTGGACTACCTCAGTGAAGCATAACCAGCTTCCTTCTTGCCCTCTTGCTCGGTCTGACATAAAAGGAGACAGAGAGACACTCACAGGAGAAAGGAAGCTGCCATTTTTTATGTTGCCATGTGATACAAGACTCAAGTATTGCTAGCAGTCAAAGCTTAAGCATGAAGCTCCCAAGAGGCTGGGACAATGGAGCAGCTTAAGGCTGAAGAGACAGCCATATGTTTGATAGCTTACAGCTTAACTCAGGAAGAAAGCAGAGCAGCAGAGACTGAGAAAGGAGTCCCAGAAAGAGTCAAGTCCTATGCCTGGTTGCCCACAACTGATCTCTAGGAGACAATAGAATCTGAAGGGCAAGGCAGGGAGCTTGGCAGCGATCAGCAGCCATCCTTGCCATGTGGCAGGAGACCAGGATCAACAGTAGCAGACTTTGGTGAGGAAACATCTCTGATGACACTTTGATTTTGACATTTTATGGCTTCTTGACTGTAAGCATTTACCCTAAAAAAAATCCCATTATAAAAATAAACCCATTTCTAGTACTTTGCATTGGCAGCACTTTGGCCAACTAAGACAAGCACTCAAATAATTGTGGCTGGCTCCAAACAAAACAAAAAAAAAATGTTTCTGGGTGAACCTCATGTTCCAAAGCCTGCTTTAGCCTTAACCCTGCACGAAGACAAGTATAGACTGGACCCAGCATTCGGATCTGTAGTGAACTGGCCAATATCACTTGATTGGGCATCCTTCACAGGACCTTCTTGCTGACTTTTAAGTAAGAAACCACTGCATTATGGACAATTTTAAATGCACAAATTTGCTCCACCACAAAGCCCAACCACACCAGGGCCTGGGCAGCTCAACTATTAGTGTAGAGACCTAGTATCAAAATCTTGGACTCTGCTTTTTCTCTGCTTTTACTGTTTTTGTTTTTGTTTTTTTCTGTCAGTGCTCTGTCATGAAGGGACTGAGTTTCAGCTTTCCTTCTCTTCTCTATATTATTACACATGTACTAATTTACTTCCTTCTCCCATTTCTTTGTCTTAAAAAGTCTCTTCTTTTCTTCCCATTACCTACAGCCCTGGGAGACACCAAACCTTAGAATAAAGGCTTGAGTTTAAGTTCACAATATTCTATATATGCACCTATAATATAATGGTACAAACTGCTTAAGGACACCTTTTTTTAATATATAGACTAAGGATCCACAAAAACGTCTTCCAGAATCCTGGTGTTACGATAAGTTACATACATTTTAATATTGCTAATTATGTACAATTATTAAAATAGGTATAAATACTTCATGCTTGAAACTCATATAATTAGGTAAATAGAAAAAATGTACAACCAGAAATAAATTACTAATTAATTAAAATATTTATAGGGAAGTGGGTGTGGCTCAATCAATAGAGCTCCCGTTTACCATATGGGAGGCCCCGGGTTCGCTTCCCGCTTTAAATGTTTGTCTGGATGATCTAGAATATCTTTTATTGTTTTTTTTAAAATATTATTTGTACATTTAATAATTGAAAATATAAACAATTAAAATATAAACAATTAAAAACTAAAAAGTAAACACAGATGAATAAATATATATATTTCTCCATTAAATGTAATAAATTTTTTTTTTATCAAACCAATATATTTGGTTCATAGTAATGCACTCATACAGTATTTGTCCTTTTGTGTCTGTCTTGCTTCACTCAGCATAATGTCCTCCAGATTCATCCATGTTGCTATATGCTTTACTACTTCATTTTTTCTTACAGCTGCATAATATTCCATTGTGTGAATAGACCACAGTTTGTTTATCCATTCATCTGTTGATGGACACCTGGGTTGCTTCAAACTTTTGGCAATAGTGAATAATGTTGCTATGAACATCGGTGTGCAGATGGCTGTTCGTATCACTGCTCTCAGTTCTTCTGGGTATATACCCAGTAGTGGTATTGCAGGGTCACGTGGCAAGTCTATATTCAACTTCTTTAGGAACTGCTAAACAGATCTCCATAGTGGTTGTAGCATTTTGCATTCCCACCAACAGTGAAGAAGTGTTCTTATCTCTCCACATCCTCTCCAACACTTGTAGTTCTCTGTCTTTTTAATAGTGGCCATTCTGATAGGTGTAAAATGATATCTCATTGTAGTTTTGATTTGCATTTCCCTAATCATGAGTGATGTTGAGCATTTCTTCATGTGTTTTTTTGCCATTTGTATTTCT
>JAQZBX010013920.1:0-39214 GCA_029593785.1 Cabassous unicinctus | reverse complement strand
TGCCTAATCAGCAGGACTCTGGCGAACTGCAAAAACTGTAATCTGCCTAAGGGAACAAGGATGGATAGGTTTCCAAAAGGCTAACTAACCCAAGGAGAAAGTTTAGCTCAATGGAAAGGTTCCTGCCTTGAATATAGGAGGCCCCTTCTTCAATTCCTGGTTCTTCTTATAGAAGTGATCCACTGGATTATCACACATCCATCTGATATAGGACAGGAAACATATAGACATTCTTTTTGTGTTAGCTTTTCTTAGATCTCTCTTTTTTTTTTTTAAGTTTCCTTTTTAAAACTTAACTTAGTTTACTTGTTAAAATCCAGTTCAAAACCTGCAGAGAGTAAGCACATGGTAATTGATTGATGAACACCAACTGGATCAACTTAATGAAGTGAAGGAAGAGATTAAGGATTTTAAGAAGACACTGGGAGAACATAGTGAATGAATTGTAAACATACACAAAAAGATAATGGATATGATGGTGATCAATGGCACAATGCAAGAAATCAAAAAGACGCTGGATTCATATAACAGTAGGTTTGAACAGGCAGAAGAAAGAATTAGTGATCTGGCAGACAATACATCTGAAATCAAACAGATAGTAGAACAGATAGATAGAAAGACAGAAAAAAAACAGGGATTTGAATGACATCATGGAACACACAAAGATACACATTATAAGCAACCCAGAGGGAGAAAAGAAGGGAAAGGGTACAGAAGGTGTGTTGGATAAAATAATGGCTGAAAACTTCCCAACTCTATTGAAGAAGATAGATGTATATGTTCAGAAAGCACAGCGCATCCCTAACAGTATAAATCCTAACAGGCTTACTCCAAGATATATACTTGTGAAATTGTCCAATGCTGAAGACAGAGAGAGAATACTGAAAATAGCAAGAGGAAAGAGAACCACAACATACAAGGGAAGCTCAATAAAACTAAGTGGTGATTTCTCATCTGAAACCATGAAGGCAAAGAGGCAGGACATAGTTAAGGTGCAAAAAGAAAACAACTCCCAGCCAAGAATTCTCTATCCAGCAAAATTGGCATTCAAAAATGAGAGAGAGTTCAAAATATTCACAGGTAAACAGAGATTAAGAAAGTATGGCAATAAGAAACCTGCACTTCAAGAAATACTAAAGGGAGTTCTGCAGGTCAAAAGGAAAAAAAAAAGAGAAAGTTGGAGGTGATTGTAAGAACAACTAAACACATAAGAAGAGAATAAAAACAACACATGAAATATATAAACCCCCAAAATATGACTAATATAAGTAATTCTTCGGCAGTAATAAAATTTTGTGTTAATGGATTAAACTCAGCAATCATAAACATTAAAGCACCTAAGCAGGGCACCTGAAAATACATGAGGCAAACACTGGAAAAATAAGTGGAGAAATAGATGCCTCCACAATTATAGTGAGGGACTTTAATACACCATTATCTCCTCTAGACAAAACATCTCTACAGAGAATCAATAAAGGAACAAAGACTTTGTACAATGCATTAGAGGATCTGGACCTAATAGGCATATAGAGAACATTACACCCAAATACAGCAGGTTATGCATTCTTCTCAAAAGCACATTGATCATTCTTAAGGATAGACCAGATGCCAGACCACAGAACAATTCTCAATGAATTCAGAAAGATTGAAATCATACAAGGAAATTTCTCTGACCACAATGGAATGAAATTGGACATCAATAACTGACAGAGAACCAGATTAGGCACAAAGATATGAAATTTGAACAACACACTTTTGTACAAACAGTGAATCCAAGAGAAAATTCCCCCCAAAATCAGTAAGTACTTTGAAACAAATGAAAATGACAACAATATGCATCAAATCCTATGAGAGCAACAAAAGCTGTACTGAGAGAAAATTCATAACCATAAATGCCTATATTAAAAAAAGAAGAAAGAGCTAAAATTAAAGACCTAACTGCATATATGGAGTAATTAGAAAAATAACAACAAACCAAACCCAAAGGACAGAGAAAGAAAGAAATTACAAAGATTAGAGGAGAACTAAATGAAATTGAAAATAAGAAAGCTCTAGAAAAAAACAAACAAGACCAGCAGCTGGTTCTTGGAGAAGATCAATAAAATTGACAAATCCTTAGCTAGAGCAGCAAAGAAAAAAGGAGAGTAATTGCAAATACATAAATTAAGAAACGAGGAAGGAGTTATCACGACTGGCCCCATAGAAATAAAGAATATCATAAGAGGATACTTTGAAAAATTATTCAGGAACAAGATGGGTAATTTAGAGGAAACGAACAAATTCCTAGAAACACATAAGCAGCCTACATTGACGAAAGAAGAAATTGATGAACTTAACATACCAATCACAAATAATGAGATAGAATTAGTTACCAAAAACCTCCCAAATAAGAAAAGCCCAGGACAAGACAGATTCACAGGTGAATTCTACCAAACATTCTTGAAGAACTAACAACAAATCTGCTTAAACTCTTCCAAAAAATAGAATTGGAGGGAACATTGACTAACTCTTGCTATGATGCCAAAATTACACTAATACCAAAGCCAAACAAAGATGCCACAGGAAATGAAAACCATAAACTAATCTCTCTAATGAACTTAGATGCTGAAAATTTCAATTAAATACTTGTTATTCATATTCAACAATATATCAAACAATTTATGCACCAAGACCAAGTGGGTTTCGTGCAGGGTATGTAAGGATGATTCAACATAAGTAAATCAATGTAATACACCACATGAATATTTTGAAAGAAAAAATCAATCATCTCTATAGATGGAGAAAAGGCATTCAAAACACTTTCCTGAGAAAAGCACTAACAAAGATAGGAATAGAAGGAAATTTCCTCAACATGATGAAGTTTACAAATGAAAAACTCACAGCTAACATCATATTCAATTGAGAAATCCTAAAAGCTTTCCCTCTAAGATTGGGAAAAAGACAAGGATGCCCACTTTCACCACTCCTATTTTACATTGTGTTAGAAGTACTTGCTTGAGCACATAGAGAAGAAAAACATCCTAAAGGGATCCAATTTGTCAAGGAAGAAATAAAATTTTCACTATTTGCAAACGACATGATCTTTTACATAGAAAGCCCTGAGAACAAGCTTCTAGAGTTTATAAATGAGTTCAATAAATTTGAGGTCTGTAAGATGAATGTGCAAAAATCAGTAGCATTTCTTTAAACCAATACAGAGCAATCTGAAGAGGAACTGAAGTTAAAAATCACATTTACAATAGAAACTACAAGAATCAAATACCTAGGAATACATTTAACTAAAGATGTAAATGACTTATGCAAAGAAAACTACACAACACTGTTAAAGGAAATCAAAGAAGACTTAAATAAATGGAAGCATATTCCCTGTTCATGGATAAAAAGTCTAAACATCATTAAGATGTCTATCCTACCCAATCTGATCTACAAATTTAATGCAATCCCAATAAAAAAAAAATCAGCATAGCTTCTTTAACTGAATTGGAGAAACTAACTATGAAATTTATCTGGAAGGGCAAGAGGCCCTGAAAAACCAAAGACATATTGAAATGAAATATGAAATTGGAGGTGTTAAAACATAATACAAAGCTACAGTGGTCAAACCTGCATGGCATTAGCACAAATATAGACATACCCATCCATCGAACAGAATTGAGAGTTCTGATATAGATCCTTGCATTTACAGTCATCTGATATTCAACAAGGCCACCAAGCCCATTCAACTGGGAAAGAATGACCTCATCAGCAAATGGTGCTTGGACAATTGCATTTCCATATCGGAAAGAAGGAGAGATGAACACCATCTCACATCATATCCGAAAATTAACTCAAGATGGATCAAAGATCTAAGTATAAGAGAGAAGACCATAAAGTCCTTGGAAAATAATGTAAGGAAACAACTATAGGATCTTGTAATAGTGAATGGTTACATGAACTTCTAACCCAAAGCACAAAGAGCAAAAGAAAAAACAGAGAAATAGGACCTCCTCAAAATTAAAATTTTGCACCTTAAAGGAGTTTGTCAATAAAGTGCAAAGTCAGCCTCCTCCATGGGAAAAAATATGTTGTAACTATACATTGATCAGGGCCTAATATTCTGCATATATAAAGAAATCCTACATCTCAAAAGTAAAAAGACAAACAACTCATTTAAAAAATGGGCAAGTGATTTGAATAGACACTTCTTGAAAGAAGAAATACAAATGGCTAAAAAGATCATGAAAAAATGCTCAACATCACTACCTATTAGGGAAACACAAATCAAAACTACAATAACATATCATCTTACATCCTTTAGACTTGTGGCTATTAAAAAACACAGCACTATGAGTGTTGGAGAGGATGTGGAGGAATGGGAACACTCACCCACTGCTGGTGAAAATGTAGAATGGTGCAGCCATTGTGGAACACAGTATGGTGGTTCTTCAGAAAACTATCTGTAGAACTGCCATATGCTCCAGCAATATACCCAGAAGAATTGAGGGCAAGGATACAAACAGATATATGCACAGCAATATTCGTATTGGCATTAGTCACTATTGAGAAAAGTTGGAATCAAGCCAAATGCCCTTCAACAGATGAACTGAAAAAAAAATTGTGGTATATGCATGCAATGGAATATCACTCAGTTTTAAACAGGAATACAGTAGTAACACATGGGATAATATGAATCTTGAGAACCTTATATTGAGTGAAGCATGCTGGGCACTGAAGGACAAATATTGCATGATCTCACTGATATGAATTAAACAAATTGAGCAGACTCACAGAGCTAGATTCTGGAAAACAGGTTTACAGCAAATAGAGAGGGAGCTGTGATTCTAATTAGAGGTGGAGTGGACATCACCATCTGAGAATCCTCAGGATTGGGGAATGAACTATTGACTAAAATAGTCTTACTGGTATTCTACAATAGACTTGTGATTCTAGCAATGGAAGAAATTTTCTCCTTGATGTAGAGGCAGTGGCTACTGGAGGTTCTGATGGCTGGAGAGGAAAAAACATGTGCAATACAAGGGCATTTTAGGGCATGGGAATTGTCCTGCATGTCATTGTAACAATAGATGCAGGCCATTACATATCCTGCCATAACTGACATAATTGGGTGGGTGAGTGTGTAAACTACAATGTAACCTATAATCCATGTTTAGTTACAATGCTCTAAAATGTGTTCATCAATAGCAATGAATGTCCCTCACTAATGAAGGATGTTGTTAAGTGGGAATATGTGGGAGGGGTGAGGAGCTGGGTATATTGGAATTCCCTATATTTTTTATGTGACATTTGTATAATCTACCTAACATTAAAAAAAAAAAGTAAGAAAAAATAAAACTGTTATACACAAAGTTTTCCAGAAAATTCAAAAGGAGTGATGACCTTTCATTTTATTTCTTAAACCCAACATTACCTTGATAACAAAACCAGATAAAAATATTATGTGAAAACAATACTACAGGCCAAGATTACTCATGAACATACATATAAAAATTCTTAAAAAAATGTAGCAAATTGAATTCAATTATATATAAAAAGGATAACACATGAGGACCAAGTGGGGTTTGCCATGATACTTTCATATGTGATGATGGTTTGATACATCAAAGTTTATCAAATGTTACACTTAAAATATGTTCAGTTTATTATATGTCAATTATGCCTCAATAAAACATTTCAAAAAATTGAAACTTAGCGGTCAACATAGGTTCTGAGGGAAGAGGAAGTTTAGAGTAGGATAGATGGAACACAAGTAACTTTCAGGATATTGGAAATGTTCTGCATGATCTTGCAATGATGGATACAGGCCATTTAGAATAGTGTTTGGGCAAATTGCAAATCATAATGTAAACAAACCATTGACCATGGTTAGTAGCAATGCTTCCATATTTGTTCAAGAATTTGAACAAAGGCAATGTAAACTTGCTAATGTTATTTATAGGGGAGAGTGGGAGAGAAAGTCTTAGATAGAAGTGTCAGAAAAGAATTTTCTTTTCTTGTTTCTGATCATGGGCAGATAATTTTCACCATTTCACTATTTGAAAAGGAAATGTTTCCAGTGTCCACATTCAGGAAAATCTCTACTTGGTGTAATTTGATATTCATACCGAGGGAAGTCCCAGGAAATGTGCTGGCTGAAAGAATCTTGCATTTCTCAAACTAGCAGTCCAGAATCCAAGTTCTGAAGAAAATAGGGCCCTTTCTTTTCAGTTAACAGCATTATTAGAAATACCCTGAGACCATTCTTTGCTTGTTCCCATGTCCACCTATCATTAATTGTGGTCATTGTTGAGCCAAGAGGAACCCAGGACACAGGTTGAAGATGTGAATCTCTAGGTATTCCTTATGTCAATTTATGATATGTCCACATTACATATACCTAGATCTTCAGAAGTGGGGAGGAAGTCATTGACCATGTCAACATCTTTATTCATATCCCTGGGAATAACTCATTTATCAAAGGAATGTCTTGTTCTTTACCTCTTTGAGAATATCTTTCTTTTTTTTCTTTTTTGGCATAATATGACCTTTCTTCAGTTGGTATCAATTTTGCAGCGAAATCTTTCCTGACCTCCTTGTTTTGTATTAATTTATGCTTCATAATATTTATTTTTACTTTTCTCTTAAATTTTTGATCTTTTGAATAAAACCTCTCTTTTCTTCAGTGTGTGAATTACATGTGATTGGAAAAGGTACCAACATTTTCCCAATCTTTATCCATTTGAGCACAGATTCTGCCACAAGGTAGGTAGTTATTTTACTGAATTCCTGCATGAAGATGTATCTTATAGTTGTGGCAGTAAAATATTTGAAATATATAGCTTGGTTTTTATCTCTGTGTGCCCAATTGTGCCTTTTTCAAAATCAACTTCTTAGCCATAAGTCTGTACTAAAATATTGTTTTCCTTGTATTTAAGTAAAATGATGCAATTTTATAAGGTTCCTTAATGAATGTGATAAGGCCTTGAAGAAATTAAGAACGGAGATAGAGGTGCTTTCTCATGTCTAATGAAGAAAGCATAGCCATGGGCAGGGGAAGACCAATTTAAATACAGATCCTGATCCAGGATGGAGCCCAAGGAAGTGCAAAGTATTGGAAAGGAAGGGCTTTCTCTGTCAACAGCCCCACTAAATAATGGATGCCTCTGAAGAAAACTGATGGCCAACTATGCCACATGGCTCACTTATGCTGAGAGCAGGATACAGGCATCATCTTTCTCATGCATCACCAGGTGAGTCTACTTTAAATACTTAGGGTTGAGGGACACAGACCATCATCTGTCAAATTCAGATAATTTCCACTTTTATTGGAGTGCTAAGTACAATGTTGATTAAACTTGAGTTTTTAGTGAGGAAGACGACAGGGAAGACAGGTTCTTTATCTTGGAAATTCAGCATCCTTGGGTTCTTCTGGAAAATAGATTTCATATGATGCTACAATTGAGCTTACTACCTAATTGGGCAAAATAAAATATCCTCATAGGGTCTTTTCACAATAAACTGTTGCACTGGAGACAAAAGGTATATCTGCATTCCAAGAACATGGGTTTCTCAAGATATCCCAGGCTCATACAATATCTGCTTCATAATGAAACTGTAAAAATTTTGCCCTGGTCCAAATCCACACTGATTTTATAAATAAAGAATTATTGGAACAAATGCCACCCATTCTTTCCATATTGCCTATGGTTGTTTCCATCCACACCAGCAGGAATTCAGGTTTGTGTAAAAGACCACAAAACCCGCATGGCCTTAAACACTTTCCTTCTGAGCCTTTATGGAAAAATTTGGTAGCCTCTGCTCTAGAGTATCCTGAGCTATAATGTGATTTATGTTATTAATGAAATAATTAATTACCTCAAACTGGATATTGATAATCAAATCTATGCCTATGACTCGTAAAAGTGAGAACCATATGACAAAATTGTGTATATACTGCTTGGCATAGAGTTGATACTTAGCCAGTGATAGTTTAATTAATGAATGACTAGATTTCCTCCTCTTTCTTTCTCATAGTTGTCATTTCAGAATTCTGAGTAATGTTTAAGAAAAGTATTTCATGTTTGTCTGTCTGCTCTCATCTGTGGATTTACTCTGGCTTACAAGTTTACACATCTGGATGTGTTTTGGCCAGACATGGGTTTTTAATGGAGTGTTTTCTATTCTTCACCTTTGTTCACAATCCATCACTCCTTTTTAACAAATATATTTTTTATTAGGTTAGGTGTAGGCTTACAGAAAAATCATGCATAAAGTAGAGTGTTCCAAAATATACCCTCACACACAGTTTCCCTATTTAACAGTTTTCCTTATTATTTTACTTTTCTACAATTGCTGAAATGATATTATTATTAAAATTATACTATTAACTATAGCCATAGTTTTCATTAGGGTTCTTTGTGCATTGTACAGTCCTATGGATTTTTTTCTGGTTACTTACATATAAGCTAAACTTTCCCATTTTATCCACTTTCCAATAAACAATTTGGCAGTGTTAATTATATTCACAATGTCATGCTCTGTCATCATCATCCATTGCCAATACTTTTCCATCACGGCTAATGGAATCTCCATTCCTATTAAACATGAATCACCCATTTGCTATTCCCAACAGGCCCTAGTAACCTGTATTCTAGTTTCTGACTTTATGAAATGGTATAATCTGCTTATTTTATACAAGTGAGGTCGTACAATACTTGTCCTCTTGTTTCTGGCTAATATCACTGAACGTGAGGTCTTCAAGTTGCATCCAGGTTGTAGCATGCCTCAAAACGTCATTCTTTTTACAGCCTAACAATATTCCAATGTACGTATATACACGTTTTTTCATCCATTTATCTGTTCGTGGACTTTTCTCTTGTTTCCACCTTTCAGCAGTTGTGAATAATGTTTCTAAAAGCATCGGTGTGCAAATATCTGTTCCAATCCCTACTTTCAATTACTTTTGAAAGTTTGTCCTGCATTCTGAGATCGAATGGTAGACAGCAGGATCACAGCAGGGTTTCTGATTGGTTTCAATTATTTTCCCCACTTTATCCCTCAGAGAAATAGCATAGTGTGAGAAATATATAGTTGTATGGCTTTAGAGATTGGATTAAGGGTTCTATAAGTTTTTTCAAAAAAATTGATTTTATTAATACATATTAATAAAGCATACAATTCATCCAAAGTGTACAATAAATATCTGGTAAAATCACATAGTTGTGCATTCATCACTTCAATCAAGATTAGAGCATTTCATTACTTCAAAAATAATAATAATAAAACAACAAACTAGGAAATCCCTCACCTCTCAATCTCTCTCTGTTTCTCCTGCTGTACATAGCTGCTATTTCTGGCTGTTATTGCAAAATATTTTATTTGTTTATTAAGTAGTTTTATTGAGATAGTTCACATACATTATAACTTATCCAAAGTATATAATCAATGGTTTTTAGTATAATTACAATGTACATTCATCATCTCCAAAATTTTAGAACACTTTCCTTACTCCAGGAAGAAAGATTCTGTGGCTCTTAGCATTCTTTCCTCAGCCCCACATAACCACTAAACTACTTTCATCTTTATAAATTGATTTATATTTACATTTCATATAAATGGAGTCATACAATATATAATATTGTGTGACTGGTCTCCTTCACTTAGTATAATGTATTTTTTACATTATAAAATATAATGATATGATATTAACATTTTGTAGTATTAACCTACTTTTGTTCAGCTTTGAAGAAAAATGGCCTTATATATGCAATTTTACACAAATTCATATTTCACATTATATATTTATATTTCACATAATATATTTAGTTCATAATAGGACAATCATAAACTATTTTTCCTTTTGTGTCTGACTTGCTTCACTCAACATAATGTCCCCCAGATTCGTCCATGTTTTTATATGTTTCACAACTTCATTTCTCTTACTAATGTATAATATTCCATCGCGTGTATATGCCACAATTTATTTATCCATTCATCAGATAATGGATATCCGAGTTGTTTCCCGCTTTGGGCTATCATGAATAATGTTTCTATGAACATCAGTGTGCAGATGTCTATTCGTGCCATTGCTCTGAGTTCTTCTGGGTTTATACCTAGCAATGGTATTGCTGGGTCCCATGTCAGGTCTCTATTCAACTTCCTTAGGAACTGCCAAACAGTCCTCCACAGTGGCTGTAGTTTTCCTCATTCCCACCAACAGTAAATAAGTGTTCCTATCTCTCAACATCTTCTTCAGCATTCACAGTTTTCTGACTTTTTAGTAGTGGCCAGTCTAACAGGTATGAAATGATATCTCATTGTAGTTTTGATTTGCATTTCCTTAATCACAAGTAATGTTGAACACATTTTTATATGTTTCTTCACCATTTGTATTTCTTCTTTGGACAGTTGTCTTTCCAAGTCTTTTGCCCATTTTATAATCAGATAATTTGGCTTTTTATTGAGTTGTGTCATCTCCATATATATCATGGATATTAAACCTTTATCATATATGTGGTTACCAAATGTTTTCTCCCATTGAGTGAGCTGCCTTTTCACTCTTTTGACCAAGTCCTTTTAAGTACAAAAGTGTTGAATTTTGAGGAGGTCTCGTTTATCTATTTTTTCTTTTGTTCCTCGTGCTTTGACCATAAGGTTTAAGAAACTAGCATCTACCCCAGGATCTTGAAGAAGTTTTCCTACATTTTCCTCTGAAGTTTTATGGTTGTTGCTTTTTTATTTAGGCCCTTGATCCATTTTGAGTTAATTTTTGTGTAAGGTGTTAGATATTCTTTTGGATATGGCTATGCAGTTCTCCCAGCACCATTTGAAGAATAGAGTGTTTTGTTCCAGCTTGGTGGAATTAACAGCCTTGTCAAAAATCACTTGATTGTAGATGTGAGGGTCAATTTCTGAGTCCTTGTCAGTACCATTCTGTTTTTACCACTATAGCTAAGTAATATGCTTTAAAGTCAGGAAGTGAGAGTTGTCCAAATTTGATCTTTTTCAAGACATTTTTCACTGTTTGTGGCCTATTATCCTTCCAATTAAATTTGATTATTGGCATTTCAATTTCTGCAAAAGGCTGTTGAGATTTTTGCTGCGATTGCATTGAATCAGTAAATCAGTTTGGGTAAAATTGACATCTTACTGATATTTGGTTTTCCAATCCATGAACACAGAATGTCATTCCATTTATTTAAGTCTTCTTCAGTTTCTTTCAGCAATATTTGGTATTTTTCTGAATATAAGTCCTTTATGCCCTAGGCTAAGTTTATTCCGAAATATTTGATTGTTTTAGTAGCCTTTATAATTGGAATTTTTCTGATTTCCTCCTTAGACTGCACATCAGTAGTATATATAAACAACATTGATTTTTGCATATCAATCCTGTATCCTGCCACTTTACTTAACTCATCTATTAATTCTACCAGGTTTGTTGTGGCTCTTTCAGAATTATCTAGATATAGGATCATGTCGACAGCAAACAGGGAAAGTTTTACTTCTGCCTTTCTTATTTGGATGCATTTTACTGCTTTGTCTAGCCTAATTGCTCTAGGTAGAACTTCTAGCACAGTATTGAATAATAATTGTGGCAGTGGGCATCCTTGTTTGTTCCTGATCTCAGTGGGAAAGCTTTCAGACTTTCACCTTGAGTACAATGCTGGCTGTAGGTTTTTCATATGTGAATTTTAAGTATATTGAGAAAGCATTCCTATATTCCTATCTTAAAGTATATTTTTTTAATCTAGAAAGGGTGCTGTATTTTGTCAAATGCCTTTTCTGTATCAATATAGAGGATCATATGATTTTTCTTCTTCAATTTATCAATGTGGTTTATTACACTAATTTTCTTGTGTTCAACCACACTTTCATACCTGGGATAAAACCCACTTGATCGTACATCTATATTCATTAAAGATATTGATTTTTAGTTTTCTTTATTCATAATATCTTTATGTGGTTTTGGTGTTTGAGTGATGACTTCGTAGATTGAGTTTGGTAACATTCTTTCCTGTTCAACTTTTTTGGAAAAGCTTGAGCAAGATTGCTATTAGGTCATCTTTGTTTGGTAGAATTCACCTGTGAAGCCATTTTGGACCTGGGCATTTCAACTTTGGGAAGTTTTTGATGACTGTTTAAACCTCTTCACTTGTGATTGGTTTGTTGAAGTCTTCTATTTTTCCAAGGTTTACTGTAGGTGATTCGTGTGTTTCTGGGAATTTGTCCATCTCATCTATGTTTTCTCCGTTTTTCTGACATACAGTTGTTCATAGTATCCTTTTATGATCTCTTATTTCTGTGGGTCAGTAGTTATGTTCCTCATCTCATTTCTGATTTTATGTATTTGTGTCTTCTCACTTTTTTCTTTGTCAGTCTAGCAAAGATTTGTCGATTTTGTTGATCTTCTGAAAGAACCAACTTTTGGTTTTGTTGATTCTAGTGTATTTTTGTTCTCCATTTCATTTATCTTTGCTCTGATCTTTACTATTTCTTTCCTTCAGCCGCTTTCGGGATTAACTTGTGGTTCTTTTCCGAGCCTCTCCAGATGTGCCTTTAGGTCTTTCTTCTTTTTCAATGTAAGCATTGAGAGCGATAAATTGCACCCCAGCACTGCCTTTGTGATGTCCCATAAGATTTTTTTTTTACTTGTAACAATTGTCTTTGTTTTTCAACTTTGGCACTTTCACCATAACATGTTACTAAACTCTTTGGAATTTTTCTTATGAAATATTGCTTTTTTTAATATCACTGTTTTTTTTCTACACAATTGGATTTGGCTTTGGTACCAAAATTATAAGGTGAGAGAATCCCAAAAATAGTTGGAATTCTAATGGTCTCAGAATCTCAAAAGCCAACTGATCATTGCATACCAATTTAATGACATGAAAGTACTTAACGTACCCACCCCAATATAAAATTGTACTAGCTCTTTGATTCTTCCTTCAAGTTCATTTTCTATCAATTTAAAATTTACAGCTTCCATAAGTTCTTATATGTTGTGTTCACATTTTCATTCATCTCAGTTATTTGTTAAATTCTCTTGCAATTTCCTCTTTCATGCATTGATTATTTAAGAATGTGTTGTTTAATCTCCATATGTCTATGAATTTCCCTTTTCCATCAATTATAGATTTCTAGCTTCATTCAGTTATGATCAAAGTGTTTTGAATAATTTTAATCTTTTAAATTTATTGTGACTTATCTTGTGACCTAACATATAGACTCTTAGAGTAGGATCTATAAACACTTGAAAATATTGTGTATCCTGCTGTTTTCGGGTACAATGCTCAGTTGATGTCTGTTAGGTCTAGTTCATTCATCATATTATTCAAGTTATTTACTTATTTATTTATCTTCTCTCCAGGTGTTCTGTATAATACATATAGTGGTGTGTTGAAGCATCTAACTATTGTAAAGACATTTATTTCTCCAGCTCTTTTTTGCTTACTTTTTGCAAGGATTATATTTTTCCAAATTTTCACTTTTAACCTGGTTATGCCCTTACATCTGAGGTGAGTCTTTTGTAGACAACCAATAGATGGCTCATATATTTTTTTATTCATGGCATCAGTCTATCTTTTTATTGATGATTCAGTCCATTAATATTCAATGTTATTATTGTAAAGGCATTACTTGCTTTATCCATTTTGATGTTTGGCTTTCCATTGTCATATTTTTACCCTTAATTAAACTTTTATAATATTTTAAATTTTACAGTATTCTCTATGTCTCTCACCCTTATTTGTTCCTTTCAGGCTGCAGCACTCTCTTTTGTGTCTCTTGTAATTCTGTTCTTTTTGGAAACATATTCCACCAGCTTTTCTTTGTCTGTGAAGTCTTTGAATTCCCCTTAACTTTTTTTTACATTATTGGTATTTTATTTATTTTATTTATATTTATTTTTTAAATGATACTTAAATTACCTAAATGTTACACAACAAATATGAGCATTCCCATATGCCCCACCTCCCACACCTTCTACAACCCCCCCCCCACATAAACATCCTCATTAGTGTGGCACATTAATTGCAATTGATAAACACACCTGGGGCTTTGCCATTAAGCATGGACCATAGTTCACATTGTAGAGCACACTCTTTCCCACACAGTTCTGTATTTTATAAAATGATATAAAATGGCCTAAATCTGTCATTGCAATGTCACTCAGGACAATTCCCAAGTCCCAAAAAAACCCCTGGGTTACAACTGCATTTCCGTCTCCCTGCCCCCAGATCTCCTGTGGCCACTGGCTCCACATCAATTTTCTAATTTCTTCCATTGCTTGAATCACAATATGTCTATAGTAGAATGCCAGTAAGTCTACTCTAGTCCTTAGCTCTTCCCCTCATCCTGAGGAGTCTGGGATGGTGATGTCCACTCCACCTCCAATTGAGAATTGGCCTATATCTCATAGGGAAGATGAATGGAATTATCCTGTCTGCAGCTGCAGACTCCCTCCATTCCCTGGGATGGCCATTGTCCATTATCATCTCCCTGCAAGGTGTCCTGGGTGAGTCTAATGAGCTGTAGAGTAGGAGTTGCAGCTCCACCGAGGATCCCGGGCCCAGCTGGCACATGGAGAAACCAAAGATTCAAGTCTCTGGATGTCCACCTACAAACTCCAGCACCAAGTATAGGTTTGAATAGAAGGGACAGATGAGTCATGTATGCACATGTGCATAAGTGTTACCTCTGGGATTACCTCAGGACTATCTTTGAAATCTCATTGTCTTTACCCTTTCCCCCTTCATTCAAGGGCTTTTTTCTATCACATTGCCATTTGGCGCTTGTTAGCAATCCCTCGGTGCCAGGGAGGCTCAACCCCAGGAGTCAAGGCCCACACTGCGAGTTCTGCAATTCATTCACATGCTGAGCTTGGACCAGAGAGAGGCCACAACTGAGTAACAAGGAGGCTACCAGGAGGCAACCCCCAGGCACCCCACAACAATAGGCTAAGTTTCAAATTCAGAGCAAAGACTCATAAGGCTTGTCATCAACATCACAGTGGGTGATTCTCCACCCACTGTGACAATGCCCCATGAGCATCTGAACATTTTCACTTACCTTATATTTATGCTCAGGTGACCTTCCTTCCATGCACACCTTATCCTTGACCCCCCACAACAACGACCCTCCCCCACCCGAGCTGCAAACCTTCTGTGATCCAAAGCCTCCCCAAAGGCAAAACTTTTACAATAGCTGAATACAATTAACAGGAAAATGAAAGAACAATGATAAGTTAAAATGTAAGAGATAAAATACATAAAAAATTAAAACAAAACTAAAAATAAAACAAAATTAAAGTATCGGTATATTAAATATATGAAAAATAAAAAAACAATTTTTTTTTTTACTTTTGCTTTTCATCACTGCAATATCTGGTGTCCAATCTGTGCTGTGAGACTTTCCCCCTCTCATTCCCCAGTGTCTCAATACTTTTTATTTTTTTTTCAAAAAGTTTTATGTCTCAGCAATGTCACACACAAAATACAGGTGACTCTCATATACTCAACATCCTTCACCTTTCCTCCCCCACCGTATTAATACCCCTTTACATGAGGATGGTAGCATTGTTATAACTGATATAAAAATTGTGAAACATAGCTACTAAACATTGTCAATGGTTTACACTATGGTTTACACATTAGCCCATACACTTTAATAAATTTTGAAGATATTTACTATGTCCTGTGTCCATCACTATATGGTAATGAAGGACATTTCCACTGACCACTAAATACTCCATTTGATCTATTTTATTACTCCCACCCCATCCCCCCAGGGACCAGGATGACCCCCTGGCTTGACTTGTTGGATGACAAGATTCATAGATACCTGCCACAAGAGGTCTTGACACACTGGTTTGTCCTCCCCTATTAGGAACTGCCTTTGCTCTCGAGAAACTCCCAACTGCCTATTTCTGAACAAATCATTTCTCTCAAAGATGGGAATCCAACTCCTTCCCGCTCATTATGTGGGTCTCCACCCACTGATACAACACATTATGACAGAATGAACACTCACACACTCCCTAGAAGCCTGCTCCAGGTGCGCCCTGTCCCGAATGCCCCCCAAACAACACCCTCAACCAGTGATACTTCCTTGTCATATTGCCATTAGAGCATTCCCACCTCTGTACTTTCAACCTGAGACCCGCAAAACCTCAGTGTTCATGTGGTCCCTCACTCAACTCTTCCCCCAGTATCCTGGACCTTGTAACCCACCCTTCCCAATCTACACACTTATCAACACTCTACCACCCAACCCAATAAATTCATTACCTTCCAGTCCTATCCCTTCAATACTCAGCAACACTCTATCATTTTACCATAGATTACCTCTGTATGTGTGTGGCTCACAACCATCTTTTCCCCTTCTATTACTTGTAAATCTATCTTACTGACAATAGCTCTCTCAAATTGCTCAATTTCCTTAATTCATATCAGTGACATCACGTACTGTTCATCTTTCAATGCCTGGCTTGCTTCACTCAACATAAGGCCTTCAATATTCATGCATGTAATCCCAGGTGTTAGCACTTTATTCAGTCTTACAGCTGAGTAATATTCCATTGTATGTATGTACCACATTTTGTTTATCTACTCATCCATTAATGGGCACTTGGGCTGTTTCCAACTTTTGGCAAAAGTGAACAATGCCACCATGAACATTGCTGTTCATATACCTATTTATGCCTTTGCTTTCAATTCTTCAGGATATATACCCAACAGTGGAATTGCTGGATCTTATGGAAGTTCTATGGTTAGTTATTTGAGGAACCACCAAATTGTCCTCCATAGTGCCTGGACCATTCTGCAATCCCACCAGCAGTGCATAAGTGTTCCCATTTGTCCACATTCTTGCCAACACTTATAGTCTCCTTTTTTTTTTTTTTAATAACTGCCATTCTAATGGGTGTAAGATGGTATCTCACTGTAGTTTTGCTTATATCAAAAAAACAAGAAAGAGGGACTTCCAGGAAGATGACATCTGAATAGCTAAGCAGGGCCCACATCTCTCACAAAACAAAACAAAACAAAACAAAAAAATCATACGAAGAGCAAAAAGCTGTCCAAGGGGCCTGCTTTGGGAATCTTCAGGCCAGGAGAGTGCTTCATAATCCACAAATGTGAGGGACAGAGTGATGAAGAAGGCAAAATGAGAACTGTGAGTTACTAACCCTGGGTCCTGAGAATGCCACCCATCCTCCACTCTCAAGCAATCAGCCTGGATAAAACCTGTGACTCATGGCAGCCAACAGAGAAGGGGAGAGAGGTCTTCCTCCCTGGGAAGAGGTAAGTAGTGTCATAGGTGTGTCAGGGAATGGTTTCCATTCAGGTAATTTGAAGAGAAGAGCCCATTTTGATTTTTGACTGGCCAGAAAAGAATCACCTGAAAGTGGATGTTGAAAGAGTCACCTCCTTGGAAATATTTGCTGATGAGCACCGTCTGCCAGTAGGCCAGGAAATTGCAAAGGAAAAAAAACTGCTTATAGGTGTCTCTTGTACCAAACTCCCGGGGGAAGATCTGCACAGCAGTTCAGAGTCCCTGAATCTATTTTGATAACATAGCCAGGCAAGTTTCAATACTTAGAATCAGTTGAACCAAAAATCAAAAAGAGCTGTGAAACAAAACCCCTGGGCAAGAGAGAGCAATTGAACATCAGAGTAAATTCACTAACATATTCAGATACCTAGACAACAGCAAAAATTGCAAGTCAATATAAGAAACAGGAAAATATGGCTCAATTAAAGGAAAAAAACAAAAATCCTGATGAGAAATAGGATAAAGATGACTAATCAATGATAATCACACAAATATTGTACGTCAATTCAAGGAGTTGAAGTAAAATATGACTAAACAAATAAAGGAAAATAAGTAGACACTTGGTAAACACAAAGAACAATATGAAAGCCTACAATAAAAGCTACACAGCTTATGGGATGAAAGACACAATGGATGAGATTAAAAATAATCAAGGTGTTATAAGGACTTCAATTTTAAATTAAAATTTATTATGTTACCATTCTAGAGGCCATAAGTCCAAATTGGTTTGGTCTCAGATCAATGTTTCAGGCAACAGGAAAACACTCCATCTGGAGACTATAAGGGAGAATATATTTTCTTGTCTATTCCAGCCTGTAAACTTCATTCCTTTAGATTTTTTCAGCTTCTGTTAGCTTTCAGCATTCCTTGGCTCTTGGTAATTTCTACCAACTTCAAAGGCTACAGTATCTTCTCTGATCAGGGATATTCCCAGACTCCTAGGTCTTGATTGAATCTCACACATTTTATTATATTGTTTATTTTTGTTTCATTTCTCCTCAGACATAGAGCAATAAAGGTGGGAATCTTGCATATTTTATCAATTATTCCCCAATAACTCAGATTCTGGGACATTTGAAAGCCTTAATAAATAAGTGATATTGAAATAAATGATCTGAAGAGGAACCAAAACATATTATACAATTTCTGCCGATAACCTAGCCTCTCCTTATGCAGGTTATCTTTCAAGATGGGCCTAGTCTTTGTTGAACTGTTTTTCCTCTGAGTCATTTAAATATTAGTACCATTCATTCTGCACAAAGATTGAGTATTTGGAGGGAAAATATGCCAAATGAATCAACAAATATTAGTACTAATTGAATGAATTAATGAATGATGGTATGTATACCTTACCAATTTTAAGGCATTTTGAAAATGAGAGCTACCTCATATCTGCAGTGATGTTCCACCTCCTCATCCCCTGAGATTTCTCTGCTTTTTTTGCCCCGTAACATAGCCACTAATTTTAATTGTAGTGAATATCACATTTCCTCATGAAGGATTGAGCAAAGTTTTCATTCCCAGATATTCATACTATTCCACATCTGAAAACTTTCTCTTTCTCATAGTTAAATTAATTTACATCCTATTTAACTTAAAATAGCAAACAACATTTAAATGTGAAAACTTATGTACCACCAGACATTATTAATTTATCACTTTTTCATGTTCCATTAATTACTGCTTTGTGCATACATATTAAGCATATATGATAGTTCCATCACATCATTTTGTATAGTCCATCATTTAGTTAATATTCAATGTTATTTTCTGATTCACCCCTGCCATTAAAATTTAGTGTTGTATAAAAAATAGAATCTAAATCATGTTACAGAAATTACAGCAACAGCTTTTACTTCACATACATTTGCAAGTATTGATTTGAAGTAAATTTTCATATTTGTCCCACAAATTGTTACAAAGTTCTGCATGCAACATAACCAGATCACTTCACAATCTTACATTATCTTAATTATCTTTCAATGAAAAATAATTAGGCAAAATTCTGAATAGCGTGGAAAACCATGATTTGTTAATGTTTTTTTCCCTGTCTGATATTTTTGATGTTAACACTATCTGAATATTGATTCACTTTGGTTTTAGGGCTGTCTTTTTTTCAGTTTGAAAATGTTCATGCTGATGAAGAAATTTGAAATCACTAAAGACTTCCCTCCATTAATTTCACTGAGATATAGGTAAAGTACATTTCATATTTATTTAATTGAATATTTACTCCAGCAAAATTTATCTGGTGTTCCTCTAGAGTCTCCTGCTCCTGTTAAAGAATTTCCTGTCTGATTTTCTGTTTTAGGAGTTATTACTAACCTGTGTTTATCTTCTGTGCACTTAAGCTGAAGCTCATTATTAATGTCCTTCAAGTCAATATAGACATCGTATTCTTCCGAATGTAATTCATTCATGCCTAAATTACAAATAAAAATATTTATCATAGATTACATTGACACAGAATTATACGCCTGTGTGGCTTTTCTCATTTGTTTAAAATATAATCTATGGAGGATGTCTATTCCATATTCATTACATTTTCGTTGTGAGTTCTCTAATAAGTTCTAATGTTAGAACTCTGACAGAAAGCTCTCCATATATATGGCATTCAGAAGATTTCTCTCCTGTGTGCATTTCTCATGTTGCCTGAGGTTAAATGCTAACTGAAGGATTTACCTTATAGACTGTAGTCATAAGGTTTTTCTCCTGTGTGAATGTTCTCATGTTGCCTAAGCACAGATTTGTTGAAGAATTTCTCAAATATGTAACATTTGTATCGCTTCTCTCCAGTGTGATTTTTTCATATTTTCTAAGGTTAGTGCTCTGACTGAAGGTTTCCCACAAAGATGGCCTTCAGAAGGTTACTCTCCATTTTGAGTGTTTTCATGTTGTCTAAGCACAGAAGATTTAATGAGGTCTAACCCACATTCATGACATTTGTATGGTTTCTCTCCAATGTGAGTGTTCTCATGTTATCTAAGGGAAGAACTTTGTCTAAATACTTTTGCACATACATAACATTTGTATTGTTTCTCTACAGTGTGAGCTTTCTAATGTTGTCTAAAGGAAGACCTTTGTCTAAAGACTTTACTACATGCATGTCGTTTGTGTGGATTCTCTGCAGTGTGAAATCTTTCATGTTGTCTAATGTTGGGAGACTTTCTGAAAGTTTTCCCACATATTTGACATCTGTATTTTTTTCTTCCGTGTGAGTTCTCACATGTGTCCTAAAAACAGAACATTTTCTGAATGCTTTTCCACATTGATGGAAGTTATATAATTTATTTCTAGTGTGGATTTGATTACACTGATTAAATGATAACTGGTCACAGGGGACTTCCTGAAATTATTCTCTGATATAGGGTTTCTTTTTCATATGAGATATCACATATTAAATCATCGTGGGGCTATGAATGAAATCTTCTCCCAAGACATTACATTCTAGTAGATCCTGCAAAGTGCAAGAACTCTGATGTTGAAAGGATAAGAGAAAGCTAAAGTTTGCTCAAAATTATTCTTTAATTTCTTTCTCTATGTAGGGATTCTGGATTAATCATTCAGTCAGTCTCTAAATAAAAATTTTCACATGTTGCATTAACATGGTATGCTATTCTCTTGAACAGATTCTATCTTTTGTCTTCTCAACTTCATAACTATTTAATTTATTTGTAAGTCTTTCTTATATTTAAAAGACCAAGGATATGGCCATGATTTTTGAATTATTCATTTATAAGTTCTCATTTTATAATTTTGAGGACAAATTAATTTTCCCAAAAATTAAAATTTCCAAAATTTTGGCTGGGAGAATGTTTAATCACACCTTTAATTTCAGCCTGGTGATTGTTCTGAATTCTTGACTTTACACCATTCCTACATCTTTATTTGTATAACCTCGGTTCATACACATGAAATTTACCATTGACAAGAAGGTAGATGAGGCCTACCTGAAAATATGTTGTATGGATATAATTTCTTGTTTTCAAGGTAACATTCCCTGCCTGGAATGATTGGGGATCATGGAGGCTAGAAAGCAATGGTATGGCAGATTTAAGGTGCTGAAAGAAATGAAAAACTGCCAACCAAAACTCTGTATCAAGCAAAGCTGGATTTCAAAAATGAGGAAGAGTTCAAAATATACATAGATAAACAGAATTTAAGAGAGTTTGTCAATAAGAGAGCTGGCTTTCAAGAAATATTAAAGTGAGTGCTACAGGATAAAAGAAAGAAACCAGGAGAGATGACATTAGAGGAGAGTGCAGAAAGGAAAATTTTTAATAGCAACAAGAAAAAGGATAAAATGATTTTAAAAAAAGACATATATAAACTTTAAGAAAAAACAGCTACTGCAAGTACTGCCTTGAGTGTAATAATATTAATATTTAATATTATTTAATAATAATTGTCTACAAGAAACTCGTCTTAGATCCAGGTATTTAAGGAAGTTACAAGTGAAAGGTTGAAAAATGATTTTACATGCAAAAAATAACCAGAAAAGGGTGGGAGTGGCTATACTAATATCAGACAAAATATACATAAAATGGAAAATTATTGTAAGACACAAAGAAGGACACTATATATTAATAAAAGTGATAATGCATCAACAAGAAAGAACAATCCTAAATATTTATACAACTAATCAAAATAAATGAGTCAAACAATGGAAATACTAAGAGGAGAAATAAATTCCTTTACAATTATAGTGGTTGACACTCATACATCATTATCAACATTATATAGAACATCTTCAAGAGGGTTAATAAAGAATCAGAGACCTTGAAAAATACATTAGAGAATCTAGACCTAAGAGATATACACAAAACTTTACATCCAATTACAGAATACACTTTCTTCTCTAATGCACGTGGACAATTTTCTAGGACACACTAGATGCTAGGTCACAGAAAATGTCAATATGAGAATAGAAAGATTGAAATTATATGAAGTAATTTTTCTGACCACAATGGAATGAAGCTGGAAATCAGTAAGGGGCAGAGAAGCAGATTAGCCACAAAGATATGGAAATTAAATGACTCATTCTTAAACAATCAGTGAGTTAAGGAAGAAACTGCAAAAGAAATGAATAATTACCTTGAAATGAATGAAAATGATAACACAACCTATGAAAACCAATAGGATGCAGTTAATGAAGTGCTGAGAGGGAAAGTTATAGCTATAGATGCATATATTAAAAAAGAGTGTAGAGCTAAAAACAGAGACCTAAATGCAACTATTGAGGAACTAGAAAAAGAACAACCAATAATTGATTCTTTTCAAAGATTAACCAAATTAACTAACCTTTAGCTAGACTAACAAAGAAAAAAAGACAGAAGATGCAAGTACATATAAACAGAGAGAGGGGATATCACCACTGTTCCCATAGAAATAAAGTGTATTGTAAGAGGAAATTTTGAAAAAATGTATGCCAAAAAGATGAATAATTTATATGAGATGGACAAATTTCTAGAAACACATAAGTAAACTACACTGACAATAAAAAATTTGATGAACTCAACAGACCAATCACAAGCCAAGAGATAGAATTAGTCATGCAAAACATCCAAAACCCCCCAAAAATACCTAGGACCAGATGGCTTCAAAGTGAATTCTAACAATCATACTGAAAAAAACTCACATCAGTCCTGCTTAATTTCTTCCAAAAAATAGAACTGGTGGAAACAGTACCTAACTTACTCTATTATGCAAACATCACCCTAGTACTGCAGCCATATAGAGACGCCACAAGAAAAGAAAACTACAGACAAAGATCTGTAATGAAACTCTATGGTAAAATACTCAACAAAATGTTTGCAATTCATTTTCAATAACACATCAAATGAATTATACACCCTGATGAAGTGAGTTTTATCTCTGGTATACAAGGATGTTTCAACAAAAGAAAATAAAACAGTGCAATACACCAAATTAAGAGTCCCGCCCAATATCACATGATGCAGAAAAAAATTTTGACTAGGTACTGCATCCTTTCTTGATAAAAACATTTTGAAAGACAGGAAGAGAATGAAATTTCTTCAACACGATAAAGAATATGTATGAAAAAACCTACAGCAAACAATACTCAATGGTTAAATGTTAAAAGCTTTCCCTCCAAGATCTGGAACAAGACAAGGGTGTCTACGAACACTGCTCTTATTTAACATTGTGTAAGAAGTACTAGCTCAAGCACTTAGGAAAGAAAATGAAATAAAATGCATTCAAGTTTGAAAGGAAGAAGTAAATTTTACTATCTACAGATGACATGATTCTATATGTAGAAAACGCAAAAAATATACAACAAAGTTTCTAGACCTGTTATACTAGTTCAGTTAAATGGCAGGTTATAAAATAAACATTCATTAGCATTTCTGTACACTGATAATGAGCAATCTGAGGAGGAAATCAAGAAAAAAATTCTATTTACAAAGCACTAAAAGAATGAAATATCTAGGAAAAACTTAATTAAAGATGAAAAGTACTTGGACATTGAAAACTACACAGCATTGTTAAAGGAAAGTAAAGAAGACCTAAATTAATGGAAGAATATTCCATCTTCATGGACTGAAACACTAAATATTTTTAAGATGCCTCTCCTACCCAAAATGATTTACTGATTTTAACACAATCCCAGTAAAATTTACAAAGGTATTTTTTACTGAATTGGAAAAGCCCATTATGAAACTTATTTGGAATGGCAAGGGAACTTAATAGCCAAAAACATTATGAAGAAGAAAAACAAAATTGGAGGATCAGTCAACCTAACTCTACAGCACAGTACAAAGATACAGGGGGCAAAATTGCATGGTATTGGCACAATGGTAGACATCCTGACCAATGGAACCTTACATGTATTGTTACCTGATATTCCAAAAGGCCACCAAGCAAATTCTCTGGGGACAGAATGACCTCTTCATCAATTGGTCCTGGAAGAATTGGATATGCATATCCAAAAGAATGAGAGAGGATCAACATCCCCTGCCCTATGCAAAAATTAATTCAACCTGGATCAAAGACATGAATATAAAAGCTAATAGCATAAAAATCCTAGGAAATAGAGTAGGGAGGCATCTGCAAGGTCATGTAGTAGGAAATGTCATCATAAACATTATACCCAAAGTGCAAACAATGAAAAAAAAACACATAAATGGAATTTGTGAAATTAAAACTTTTGTGCTTCAAAGGAGTTTGTCAAGAAAGAGCAAAAGCAGCATACTCAATTGGAGAAATACTTATTAACCACTTATCTGATAAGGTACTTATATCCAGCATAAGTAAAGAAATTCTACCCCATGAAAATAAAAAGACAAACAACCTATATCAAAAAAGGGCAAGAGATTTGAATGATGCTTTTCCAAAGAGAAAATAAAAATGGCTTAAAAGCTTATGAACAGATGTTCCACATCACTCACTATTAGAGAAATGCAAATTAAACCCACAATGATATATCGTCTTATCACTATTAGACTGGTAGCTATTTAAAAAAAGACAGAGAACTGCAAGTATTGGAGAGGATGTGGAGGTAAGGGAAACTTCATCCACACTGTTAAATATGTAGAAATGTACAACCATTGTGGAGGACTCTTTGGTAATTCCTAGGGAGCTAACTATAGAATTGTCATATTATCCAGCCATCCCACTACTAGGAATATACCCAGAAGAATTGAAAGCAGGGACACAAACAGATATATGTATACCAAAGCTCATAGTGGCATTATTCACTATTCCCAAAAGTTGGAAGCTGCTCAAGTGTTCATCAACAGATCAATGAATAATCAAAATGTGATATATACATACAATGGAATATTATTATGTTGTAAGAAAGAATGAAGTATTGACACACATGAAAACATGGATAAATGAATCTTGAAGACCTGATGTTGAGTGAAGTAAGCCAGTCCCTAAAGGACAAATATTGCATGATCTCACTGATATGACTTAAGCATCTTGACAGACTCACAGAGTTAGAGTTAGGAAGATAGGTTATCAGCAGAGAAAGGGAGTTGAGTGTGGTAAGGTGGTGCTCAATATGGGCAAAAAACATGATAAAGAGGAAGGAGGTGGTTTGGCAGTGGATGGGGAAATAATGGTTGAAAGTACTGGAATGTGAGGGCAAGCATGGTGAGGAAGTTGGGTTGGAATATCCAAGGAACTAGGGGGAGAACTGGAGGAAGGAACAAGTAAACTCTGGGGATTTGTAAGTCTATGTTTGACACCACAATGCTGGGAATGTTCTCTTGGTAAATATGTAGCAAAGATTTACTGGTGCAGAACATTGATAATGGGGGATATGTGGGAAAGGGTGCACCTGAGACATGCTTCTCTGGAATATGTTCATGTTGTCATAGGGCGTCATCTCAGTGGGTGAAGACCCACACAATAAATATGAAAATATTAAGCTCCCATCCTGCTACATTCTCAAATAGATGGGGAAGAATCTCAAGTACATAGGCAGTGTTTAATAAAAGAAACAGAACAGTATGTCAAGCCTTCAATATTAATACATGTAACTATAAACTTTATTCTTTAATAATTTAAATTTAGTGGTTATACTTTCTGAGGAAAAGGAGTGGGAAGAATGAGTGGACCTTTGGAAAATGCACAAGTCAGGGACCCTTGGAAAATGCTATACCCTATTACAATCCTGGTTTTACTCTTCCTAGTTCTAGGGCGCCATACTCAATTTTACCTTGGACCTCCAAATCCTAATTACCATTTTCTAACTTAGCTTCTCCTTGATTCTCAAATAAAAGATAGAGTTAGCCTCTTAACGTGTTCTGGTCTCTCCAGCTCTTCAACAATTTTCACTGAATCTAAAATTTTCCTGTAACTACTAAACTTTCCCTATATGAACAGCCAAAATCAAGTGCAAAATATTCCCTTATTCATTGCTTCCACTTACAAATTTGCATAAATATTATTTACAAAGAGGGAAATGGTTGATTAGGGTCAAGGTGGTGACAAGAAATTTGAACATCTTTTCAAAATACAAAAATATCTATATACACTTTAATATATTTGCTATTAGAGAAAATAAACAAACTATCATGCCATACATTGCTTAACCCTGTCTTGTGCTCCTCTGAACACTATGCAATACTTACCACAGCACCTTTAACATTGGATTGATTGAACTAACCTGCTTGAATATCAACCTCCTATTTGGAATGTCAACCTGTGCTCCTATCTCTGTCACATGTTGTCACCACAATCCTAAACCCATTATTACCACTTAGAAGGTTAATGAGGAAATTATTTTCCCCCCAAGGCCATGGGCTTCCTCTCTTCTCTGAAAAGACAGCCTTAATGGAGGCTGGAACAAATTAGTGTAAATATTGGAAGGAAATTATTTCTTAATCTGTTGCTGACCCATCATAATTATCCAAAAGTAGTGGGCACACTTGAGTCATTCTCAGATCCTTGAATTTCTACTGAGTGCACTTAGAATAGACAGTGTAATAGGAGAAATCTGCCCATGTTCTAGCAATACAGATGTAATTTCAGTATAAAAAGCAATTAAAAAGCCATTAGCTGTATTCCTATGATTTTTCACTCTCAGGAACAGGCAGAGGACAAAGCAGGCAATGCTGACTATGGAAAAAGAAACCACAATTTCCAGAGCCACTGGTTATTAATACCCTAACTTCCACTGGTTATTAATACTCTAACCACACCTGAACACAACCAACAAATACACAGTATGTTTCAATAAAACAGTGGGAAGACTATCTCCCAATGTAATAAAAGATGACTACGGCTCTTGTTGCTAATTATTTATACAGATATATTAAAGATATGAATATGAAAAGCATTGTTGTCTATGTCAATTCACACACAGTGATCTGAATTTTACATTTTTTCCCTGATAACAAGACATAGGTATCCCTAACTCAGGCCACATGTGGATTTTGGTCACCATATATAGACAAAAACTAAGGCATTTCTCAGATTTAAGGAAGCTTGGTTTAAGAACTAGCTATTTATCAGTCCCCTGGAACTCAATCTCTTCCTGCTCTGCCCAACTCCTGCCTTTTTCTACATACTTGTCTGAAATCATTTTGGTTTCCCCAAATGAGATTTCTAGAAATATCACTACCTGAACCCTGACTTTTAGATATATCACCAAAAGAATTTGATCCCATTCATGAAAATTAAAAATGCAATTCATGATGGAGTTAATCAATTAAGGAGTTAGATAATTTGACGTATCAATATCATCCATCCTCCATATCTAGCCCTTCAACTCCCTTCATCAGAAAGTAACAGATTATGTGGGCTGTAATGTTCTGCCATATGTCATAAAACTCGTAAGATAAAGAGGCTCAGAAAACAGAGACTTGGTGGGCAGAGGAAGGTGCCTTTTTCCTCTATTTGATATTTTAGGAAAATGGTTACTGAAATTCTGTCCAATATTAATCATCTTTGATTGTAACATCCTTGCATTACTCATTTATGAACTATAAGTTCCCCCTGAACACTTTGTTAATAATTAATTTTATTTCATGGGCAAAAAGATAATGTGTTATAAACAGAAGAAAATATTCCTTTGCATCTGAAATCTAGAAAAAATAGAAAATGATGTATTAAATGTGATATCGATTCACTTACATTATTCTCAGAAATAATTTTATTGATTATGGTTTATTTATGAAAAAGGACATCATCAGGAGATCAGAAAATTTTAGAAGCATGACAAAGTTACATGGCTATAAAATGATGAAGCTAGAAATTGAATTTTGCTTTGCCTATATGCCATGCTTATATGTCAGGAATGTACCTTGTCACATCAATAACCAGGGGCCACAGCCTGTGGCTACAGCCACATTTATTGCTTGTTTACATGACTGCTTCTCATGCCCAGATTTACCTACCACAAGGAAACTTCCAGTGCATTAATCCCCCTTGCCAAATATCAATCACTATACTGTCTCTATCCTCATTATTTCAGTATAGATTAATCCATGTTTGCTCATTTCAACAGATGCTTACCAAGACCAACATTTTATTTTATCTTATGTCCATCCTACTATCTCTATGTCTACCAATAAACACTCCACATACTTAAAATTTTCTGTGATGGCATCTGACAGAACAAATGACTAGGATATTTTTCCTGGTACAGAGTCACACTAGTGGCTTTCAAGTATGTGGTAACACTACTGTATTAATTCTGTATTGATATGAAATAACTATGCTATTCTCCATACACTCTTCAAATCTTCTCCATATCTTTTGAATTTCACACATTCTCACATTGCCCCCCAATTTCAAATGCTTGAATCACCTCTTACTAAGCAGAAGGTTCTTAAAATTTGGCCACTTAAACCCTTTAATACCAAAATATTTTAAAATACTTTTTGCATTCACACACATTGGCTACTGTATCTCTATTAAATTGAGAGGTCATGATACCACTGGCTGAGTTCAATGTATCCAATTGAATTTCTTGTTTTGTTGATAACGATAAACTCATCATAAATTCAATCACTCTTACCAGAATCCTCTCCCTCTCTTCACAGTCCATCTTAACATGTAAGCTTATATAATACATTCATGACCTACTTTGGAGGCCTTTGTTTTTCCTTCCTTTCTCTGATATCTTAGTCTCCTGTTTTGAAAGTACTGTAGTTACTCCATCCACTTTTCCATTGCAATGAAGAGCTCAATACTTTATTGGAACATTTAAAATTAAATCTTAGCTCCTCTTATCTCCTTTTATCCATTATCCTGACATGCTCACATATATAATTGATTTTAATTTCTTCCATCCCTATCTCTAAATTGAAAGTAACAAACCATTTCTCTGGAATGCTTCCCTGAGCTGTCATCATTACATGCTTAATTACATACACCTAAAATGGATTATATTTCAGAACATTATCTCTCTCCCAAAATATAAACATTACATCTCCTTTAGTCTTCAATATTAGTTAAGGTTCCCACTAGACATCCAGAGATTGATCCTATACATTCCTTCATATCTACAAAAGACAATGAAACAGTATTTTTATATCTGTACTAAGCACATTTTCACCATTCATTTCCACCTTACTCCACAAACATACCTTTCTCACTCCATACTCATTTTCTTTCTTTCCTAGTTTAAATATGAATTTCCAAGGGATCCTATCACTGAACACCACCAAAGTTAGTGTTTACATTTGCTCTATGTTTGGTCTGTCTCTCCCATTGACGTGGGCACAGGAAAATCAATCCATGAATGTTAAGATGCGACAAATTCCCTTTGACCACTGTATATGCATTTTAAATGAGGAGAAATATGTTCACAATTACCTCACCTACCCTCAGATGACCACCTATCTGAAATACAGGTAGTCATTTTTAATGGTTACCTTGTGAAAAACTCACTGAAAAATAAAGGAAGACATGTTGAACATTTTCTCCAAATTAGATTGGAAAAATGAGAGAAGCCAATACTTTGAAGAAGCTGCCATGAGAAAAAAAGAAACAAAGTTTTGATGGTGACCACTCTTTTTATAGATTTGATTATTTCATGAATCATGCAATTCAAACAATGCATCATGATTAATTTGGATGCCAATCAAGATAAGTCTAGGGAGCAGATGTGCCTCAAGGGGTTATGCAACTGCCTCCCATATGCCATATGGGAGGTCCTGGATTCAACCCTGGTTCCTCCTAAAAAACAAGCTAAAAAAATAAAAACCAGCAAACATGAAAAATCCAACTGAGGGGAGCAGATGTGGCTAAGAGAATGAATCACAGTCTTCCTACATATCAGGTCCCAGGCTCAATCCCCATCCCAAGACCTCAAAAAACCAGTCTAATCAAGATTTGGCCCTTATACAAAATACTTTCCCTTTAATTTGGTACATCCAGAGATGCAACTAAGGAAAACAGATTATGTCCTTTAATTCAGTCAACCTTCTAAATATCTCAAAAGCAATGCACACATGCCTTACTCCAATTGCCTCTCTCTTTTATTGTTGTTGAGATTTTGGTGGTTCTAGGCTGTACTCTAGAGAATATGCAGCAAGTGAATCCTTAAAGCTCTTTATTTCTGAGAGGTCTTGTGATTTACCATTATTCTGTCAGGTTATGGATATCAATTTGATTCTTAATAAATATAAGCATTTGCCCTAAAATTTTAAATTCAGCATATCAGGGATTCAGAGAAAAATGCTAGTAGAAACCCAATGAAACATTTAAAGCAGCAATATTATATTATCTTACTGGTGTTTTTAAATTAGTGTTTTACTGAAGAATGGAATAAAGTAATTTTGAGGGAATTGGTGCCTTTTAAGAATGAGATGGTTGCTTGGAATAGGGACTTGGAAGTGAAAATATGAAGGGCAGGATGGAAGGTTAAAAGATATAATACAGAAAAAGAATATTTATTTTGTCAGATATATTTGAGCTCTAATGATATGTTAGACTTTGTACTAAAGACTGCTCAGAGTTTTGAAAAAGGTTTTTAGAGTGAAAGAGAGCAATATCAGTTGAGAAAGAAAACTCTGTCAAGTATTATATATGAAGGAGAGTAGGAAACAGGGTGGCATATATATTATAAAATAAGGCTATTTTGTCAGAAAAATAAGAAATACATGAATGTATTTGAATACACATATAAGTATATTTATATATGAGTGAATAATAGAGTATATAAATTTGCATAAATTGGTATAGTTATTTAGCTATGAATAATAATAGACAACTTACCAGATTAGTTACTATGAATTACCTCACGTTCACTTCCAGGACATGTAAAGGGAGTAAAGAATTAGAACATGTTTAAAAGATGATGTGGAAGATGGCAAAGTAGGAAGCTCCAGGAATCAGTTCTTCAACCAAAACAACCAATGAACTCACAGGAACTGTGTGAATCAACAATTTTGAAATTCTGGAGAATAGTGGAGCACTGTGCAGCATCCAGGAAGGAGCTGGAGAAAGAGACTTGTATATTGAAATAAATGCTAGTTAGTTTCAGCCTCCCTGCAGTGATCACTGTCCCCTTTCCCCTAATCTTGTAGTAGGCACCAGTGGGGAATAATTTATGGTACAGTCACATGATATCCTAATATTATGTACTCATTGGAATGAAAGAGTTATAGCAGTTGAGTAACAGAAAGCTCTGTGAATTATTATTTAAGGAGGAAAGCAAGAAGCAGAATGGTACATACAAAATGGGCCCATTTCAGTAAAGCAACAACAAATGCATGAACATATTGAACAAATGTTGATGTATTTATGGATGCATAAGAGAGTAGGTATGTATTTCTGAATATCGGGTATGATGGTTTAGTCACAAATAAGAGAGAATAATTACCAGATTGCTAAGATGAATTGCCTTGGATTCACTTGTGAGACAGGTAAAGGTAGAACATGCAGAAAAGATGGAAATTAAAGAAAAGAGCATATATAACATGTGCTCCCTTGTAGAATTATTTATGGGTGTGCGCAATGTGTATTCTAATGGGTCCCATTTATAGAATTCATGTGTCAATATGAATTTAAAATTAGTATATCCAAAATAGTGTTGTTAGTGCCATAGCTACTGAATTACAGGGAACCATAATAGTCTGTTAAATGGTAAAGAGTGAATAGAAATGGGGGACAGAATGACCCATTTTCCAAAACGCAAACAAAGAAATCTACATGGATGTATGTACCCGTATGAGTGTACCTGTATGTTTGTTCTCCAGAAATGAAGACAGCATTTAAGGATACACATGTTTCATTAACATTAGGCATCTTGATGAAAGAGGTATAATTTATATAAAGGAGTGGATCTGCTTATTTATTTATACAAGTTTATAATGCTTATAATACAAAGTAAGATTTTTGTAAATTAAAAAGTTAATAGGCATATATATATATTTCATTGGATAGTTTCTAAATAGATTTTATTCATTGGATGAAGAGCATGACTACGAACTGTACAAAAGTCAGACCCAGCAGATATCCTGCCTCCTGTTTGAAGACAATGAACTCATCTGATCTCTATACCTAGAAATGACCAAAAATAATTTTATGAGGTTTAATGTGCTTATTCTTGATGTAACTAATTTTTAACTTTATTTTAAAGAAGTTTTAGATTACCGAAAAGCTACATTGAAAATGTAGGGGATTCGCATATACTCCACCCCATTCCCCTGTCACCTTTTCCCCTATTAATAACATCTTATATTAGTGTTGTACATTTGTTACAATTGATGAGCAAACATTGAAACATTGCTACTAACCGTGGTGTATAGTTTACATTATGGTTTACACTTTGCACTGTACAATTTTATAGGTTTTGAGAAAATGTATAAAGCCCTGGATCCATCATTGCAATATCATGTAAAACAAAATGCTATATGTTCCACCTAGTCTTTCTTCCCCATCCCCTCAGAAACTCTGGTAAGCACTAATTTTATATCAATGTTGAAGTAACTATTGTGTGTGCATTTCTAGAGATAGGGAGTAGTTGTACAGGATGTGCAATTCAATCGGCAATATATTGGCCACAACAAAATTCTTTTTTTCATTTATTGCTCTCACCTTCTTTCCAAATGTGCTCTTCTGGAAAACTCACCATTGTACATGCTAGGCCTTCTCAGAAGACTGAAAAAAAGGGGAGTTAACAGAGAAGATGCAATTTACAAGGAAAAAGAAGATTTGGGGCAAAATTTCTTCAAAGAATTGGAAATCATAAGCCAGAACTACCCAGGCTTTACCCACCTGTAAATCTGTGATTTGCAGGCTTTTCTTTTTCGTGGTGGTAGTGTACAGATTAACCTTCTCTTAAAGCCCTCAATAAGCTCTACATCAAAAGCTATTGCTTATTGCAACTGTCACTACCTCTCTGCAAAATTGGAATAAAATAGGACACACTAGGGATGGAAGTGATTGTCCCAGAGGCCCTGATCTACTTTCTAGTATCTCTGAAAGCTTCTCATTGACTCTCTGGATCTCATATCTCAGGGAGATGCACATGCCTCTGGTACCTCCACGAGTTCCCAGGCCTTGGGGCTTGATGCTTGCCTATGACTTAGACTCTTCCTAATTCCCATTAGGGAATTTGGGTCTGAATTTGGCGGTCTCATCCTCACTGCTGATTATATAGGTTACTGCTGTTCAGCTCAGATATAGGATAACTTCACCTCTCTTTTTTTGCCTTTACTATGATCAGTGCTTTTACCTATGTGATGATCTCAGGATAGGTCATTTTATAGAACAGAAAAAAATAAAAAATAAAAAGTGGAAAATCACAGAGGAAAATCTATTTAAAAGTTCTCATACATTTAAAGAAATCTATGCAGCAGTAAATCCATGATGTACTGTTTCTACTCTTATTCAGAAAAGTAAAGCATCAGTAGAATTCTTCTACCTTAGCTGTCATTTCCACTAAACTAAGAGGAAACAATATATCATAAACCCATATTCAATTTCTGCATGAGAGGAAACTGCTGGTGTCATGAACTCACAGTATCTCCCAATTCCCTCCTATCATCTTGCAATGCCCTCCTTATTTTCACTGCTGGTAGGTTGGCTCATTGTTTCCATGCAGGCAGTATTCCTAAAAGCCTTGCACTGTTTCTGTGCCTTCTACTATAAAAAATGTGTTACATCATCCTTCAGAAACACGCTTACCCCGCAGCTGGCAAGTCTGAGACCCTCTTCAGCATCACATGTACTAAAAATATACCATTTCTCCTTACTGACTTACAGGGTGGTTCATATTCAGGGTCTTCTAGAACTCATTATTCAGATAAGGATTCTATATTCTCCTGACCTGGTTGAAGTTCTGAGCTTGAAATGATGTTTAGTTCCTCCCAGGGCAGATCATACCCATGGGGCAGGGGTAAGCTAGGGGCTGTAGTGGATGGAATCCTGCTTCTTAAAGAGTAGATGTATTGAAGTACCCTGAAGAGATGTCTTCAGAGAATGCTTCCCATTTCTCAGTACAAGCACCCTGCTCTTTCCAAGTCAAGGTGTCTTCCAGAAAGTCTTTAAGCACCTGACCCTCTGTCCTGGAGAATGTTCTGCTTTAAGTTTCTTCTGCCAGCCCTCCTGCCTCTGCAGCCTTTGACAGCTCTTGCTGGGGCCTGATGAGCTCCTGTTTCTGCATTTCTAACTTTTCCTGTGAGCAGTGAAAGATTTTTTCCTTCTCTTTCATTTCCTTTGTCAAGTTGGTGTTTAGAATTTGCTGGACCAATTGGTGGCAATCTGTGATGGTGCTGTTCTCAGTGGGACCTCTGCCTCTCCAGCATCTCCTAAAAGAGGATGTGGCAGCTGAATCCCTCCCTCAAATCATGATCTGCATGTGTCAAGTAATGCCTAATGGAGGGGAACATAAGTTAACAAGCCACACAATGAAAGCCATGCTGCCTGGTGACCAGCCAGTCTGGGGTCACAGCACGAGGCCTCTCATCCTCCTCCACCTTTACAGTTGGCTCACAGATTCAAGTTTCAGGATCCTCCTGGAAATGCTTTCAGGAGCTGAGCATGTACTCTGTGTTGATTGGACTGGGGAGAAAGCCAATGGTGCTCTCTTGGGAGAGCTCTGCCTCAAAGATCCGGGGTGTTTTTTCAGCTGGTGAATATGTGGTTTTGGTTTGTCTCTCATGAGCTGCACCCTTTACTCTGTGCACTCAGATAAAATATTTGCACCTGACCATTGAAGCTCTGAAGCAGACCCATAGGCCAATGAAGTAATGGTCTTCTCAGTTGAAGTTGAGGAAGACATCTCTGATACCCTTGGAATCTTGTTGGGCTTGGAGCCTTTGATAGTCTCACTAAATAGCAAACATTTTTATTCTTTTAAAACACTATAATAAATATTGGGAATTTATGTTTACAACTATAGATTCACACACACACACACACACACACAAACACACACACACAAACAAATTTTTGTATCTAATTTTGAATTCTAAATGATTTTTTCATTTGTAACATTGAAATCACTTCATATTCCTGAACCTTCCTAATCGTATGTTACTTCTTAAAGAAGCATTTTATGAAAGTGATTTTCTTTGCAAATTCAGAATACAAACACTGAAATATGAGAAATTGTCACCTCTTTTTAATGTGTTTCCAAATTTCTTTAAGGGACGGCTTATGGAAAAGAAATTATGTTTAAAGAAAGATATTAACTCCTATAATATGAATTACAGTTACACCTCTTCTTTTTGGCATGTTAAAACAAGTAACAGTTTAATGTAAAAACTACTTTTTCCTGAAAAGAAGGTCCTATTATCATGCCTTTATTAGATGATCTCAATTGTATTACTTTCCTAGTTTTCCTAATTTCTCAAAAAATACAATCTCATTAGAAAATGTAATAACAATTACACTGAAGTAAAAATCTTTCTAAGTACACTGTTCCCCTGTCCACACTCTTCTGCCCCAATTGCCCATTTCTTCCCTTTTTATCTACACAAACATTTAGATCCTGAAATGCATAATTGGATAAATTTTCTGAGCCAATTCTGGAAACCTCTCAGACTCAGAATTCCTGTATTTGCTCTGCCCTTTATTAATTTATTCTTTCATATTGAAATGTTTTGTTAATTTTCTACTAAGTAACATAAAGTACTTTCTCAGCAAATGCTTCAGTAAGCTTTATCCCCTTACCTCAAATCCTTCATTTTTGTTCTGGCCCCAGATAAATCAGGTCCCAGAGAAATCATAGGAAATCTGGACAGGGAGAATCAGACCCCTAATTGTCCAGCTCCCATCATTCAATTTTTCCTCCATCCTCAACTAAAGTTTTAGAGAAATGTCTCTTCTTCCCAGATCGTTGTTTCATCTTATCTGGGTGAATGTGAACCAGAAAGAACAGTTTCTGAAAGATTTTACCACTTGTCCTAGTTGTAAGTGCTGTCTCAACATTTCCTGAGGTGTGGACTCTAATTTAGTCCTGAATATCTGTCAGTTTACAGCTGAAATCACTCTCCCACAGGGAAGTCTGAGATTACCAACTTCACAGAGGAGCAGTTGGGAGCTGAGTGAGCGCCAAGGTTCCCAGTCACCCTTGTGTGACATCATCACTGACATAGCTCAGTTCCGTGGGCTCACTTTGAATCTAAATGTGGCAACAAGAAAAACATGGCATCAGTCAAAGAAACATATTTTGGTGAGAGGAGTGAGATTATAAAAGAAAAATGAATTGAAACCTTTCCCTGTCCTCAAAAAAAGTTGCTGTCAGTTGTGGGAGAGAAAAAAATGTTCAGAGATTGATAACTAAATGTGATGAGATATTTCTTTCTCCCAAACCTCTCATCTGACTGTGGTGGTTATGCTTCATCTTAAATGGAGGCCTAGCATGCTCCCTGGATAGAAATATTCAGATTTTGGTAGGTGCTGCAAGGGGCAGAAGAAACAGTAACATATCTCACTATGCAACAAGCCTCCTATGAATAAACATGAGGAGGTGGGCATTTGAACAAAACTGAAGTAGAAACTTAAAAATTTCTACAGACCAGTAAGGGAGTGCCTACTCTGAAAAGTGGGTTAGTATGTGGCAGTTCCATGGGAGTTGGTAAGTGGCAGTTGCAATGACTCTAGCCTAGGTCCTGTTCTTGAGTCTCAGTTTCATCCTTTATTGACCATGTGTTCTTGGATGTTTCATTTGACCTCTCCATGCCTCACTTTACCCATCTGAAAATATAGAGGACTCTATCCCTCTCATAGATTTTAGTATTAGTATGAAATAATCTAACACATGTAAACACAGAAAAATGAAAGGCTGCTGGGTATTAAGACCATGCAAATGCTAGCTATTACTGTTATGCTTTAGGTCACAGTAGGCTTAGTATGTCCAGACTAGGTGATTTCCCTGATTTATGGATTCATAATGCTCAAAATACAAATTTTATCCTAGTCCTGCTTGTGGATTCTAAGAATGGTCATTTAATAATATCTTATTAATCTTATTAATAATATCTTATTAATGCTTATAATTATGAGCCTTTTTGTTATAAAATTGAAACTTAGACTAGTCATATTTTTGCCTAAGAGTTACCTACTGAACATCTCCTTGTTACTCATATGTGGGCTCAGTCTAAGCCAAACTCAGCATAAAAGATCACTGCCTTTCCACTGGCATGGGGTATGATGCCTGGGGATGGGCTTCTCTGACAAAGACTGATTACTACCAAGTGTCAGTTAGCAATGCATTTGGAAAAAGACCTTGAATAAATGGGGAAATAGTAAATACAACTGAGTTTTTATGGCTAAGAGATTTTAAACATGAGTCAGGATTTCATTCCATAGGCTGCACGTATGTATACCTTTGGAAGATCTCTTTGACTTACATAGTAAACATGCCACAAGTCTGAAGGCTCTAGAGATATCTGGACAGTATAAGCAGGGCATTCAACCCCAGCAAATCAGCACCCAGTCTGTAGGGCTTACCTTGGAATATATGATAACCTATGTCCCCAATGTAACAGAGTTAGACTCACTCATAATTTTCCTATGCATGGTTCTTTTGCCCATTTTATTTGAACTTATAATAAGCATTGTACCAGTTAAGTATATGTCCCAGAGTTTTCAGTCTTTTGGCTATTCCTATGTTACTTAAACACTGAATCTCAGCAGTGTTGTAGCCAACACCTACTCTCAAGTTCATCAGACTTGCCCAGGACAACTAACAAAAGAATGATGATGGAAAACCTCCATTCCAGAAAACAGAGATTATTTATAACTCTGAGCAAGAGAGCTCCATCCATCTGACTCATGGGATCTAAGCCCCCTATTAGTTGGAAGTAGAGTTGACCTCACAATCCCAAAATCCTCAAGACAGAGGAATGAATAAACATAAGAGGACAATGAAATTATGGAACAAAGTATAATAATTATTTTTCATGTAATAGAACAGCTTGTAACATTGTCATAAAGACAGTGGTTACCAGAGATTCTGAGGGGAGGGAAAGGGGAAATAGGTGTAACATGGGTATTTTTCTTTCCTAAGAATTTTTGTATATGATATTGCAATAATGAATAGAGGCCATAATACATTTTGTCAAAACCTATAACATTGTGTGATGCAAAGTGTAAATCATAATTTAAACTAGAGACCATAGACAGTAGCAATGCTTCACTATTTGTTTATCAATTATAACAAAAGTACCACACTAATGAAAGACAGTATTCATTGGGGAAAACCTGAGGGGAGGGTTGGGGAATATGGGAACCCTCTATATTTTTGATATAACTTTTAAGTAATCCAAAACTATTTTAGAAAGAAAGAAAAAAGGAAAATAGGGAGAAAAAGAAATAAGAAAAAATGGTGAAAAATTAAAAAAAACTTGCCTCCCTCTGTGGCCACTAGCAACCCTCTCATACTACCAGTGCTCAGCAATCAATCATCCTGTACCCTGTCCTCTGCAAGTAAGGTACCTGGATGAAGAGAAAGAAATAAAGAATAAGTAATAAAAACAAACAAATAAATAAAAAAACTCAGTCTAAATTTTCTGTCACGAGGATGCTTGTACCAGAAATGACCCTCCTCCAGGGAGCTGGTTGGGTCTCTGATAAATCAGTGCATGACCCTGGCTCCCTCCTATTCTGGGCTGTTGGGCACACGACAGCTCACCTTTTGCCTCTCCCTTCCCCCATTTCCCTGAGAATGGTTGCACATCTGATAGCTTCCATACTTCAACTTCCAACTTCTCTCTCACCGGGGCTGTTGGGCACTTGCCAGCCCACTCCCTCACTTACCCATTTCCTCTCTTATCCAGGGAAGGTGGGTGTGACAGCTCACCTGATTAGCTTCCCCTTTCCTTCTTCCTTGATCTTCAGCACAGGCTGGTGTTTCTTCTTTTCTTGGGAACTGGTTCAAGGCCCATACACCAGCCCTATATCCCCTTCTCCCCACTTCTCTAGCTCCCTGAACTGGCTGGGTGCCACTCCCCACACCTGTTTGCTCCACAGTTTCCCC
>JAQZBX010013919.1:15707-39328 GCA_029593785.1 Cabassous unicinctus | reverse complement strand
TTTTTTTTTTTTGTAAAATGATATATAATACATATGCATATATGTGCATTTGTTTACATAAATGTTATTTGTTATATATATATGTATACATTTTATAAAGGTGCCATTTTTTTTAATTTCTCTTTTTGTCTTTTTAGTTGTTCTTTCACTCTCCTCTAACTCTCTGTCTCCTGCTTTCTCCCTTCAACCTGTAGAACTACCTTTATTATTTCTTGAAGTTCAGGTTTCTTATTGGCATATTCTCTTAAATTCTGTTTATCTGTCAATATTTTGAACTCTCCATCATTTTTGAATGCCAGTTTTGCTGGATAGAGAATTCGTGGCTGGTAATTTTTTTTAGTACCTTGACTGATGTCATACCACTGTCTTCGTGCCTCCATAGTTTCAGATGAATAATCCACACTTAATCTTATTGTGCTTCCCTTGTATGTGATGGTTCTCTTTTCTCTTGCTGTCCTGAGTATTTCCTCTTTGTCTTGAACATTGGACATATTCATAATTATATTTCCTGGAGTAGCCTTTTGGGATTTATACTTTTTGGGGTGCGCTGTGCTTCCTGGACATGTGCATCCATCTCAGTCAATAGGGTTGGGAAGTTTTCAGCCATTATTTCCTTCAACACTCCTGTTCTCTTTCCCTTCTCTTCTCCTTCTGGGATGCCTATAGTGCATATGCTTGTGCATTTTGTGTTGTCAGTTAAATCCCTAAATCTCTGATGGATTTTTTCTATCTTTTTATCTATCTGTTCCACTATCTGACTTAAGATTACTGTCTTCCATATCACTAAATCTTTCTTCTGCCTGTTCAAATCTGCTGTTTTGTGAATCCAGCATCTTTTTGATTTCTTGGATTGTGCCATTCACCACCATCACATCCATTATCTTTTTATGTATGCTTACAATTTCTTCAGTATCTTCTTAATATCCTTAATCTCTTCCTTCACTTCATTAAGGTTGTCCATGATATTTGTTTGGACAGCTTTGATTAGTTGTTAGATGTTCTGCATCTCTTCCTGGTTTTTAGTCTGATTATTGCAATAGTCCAGGTTTTCCTTTTTTTCAGTATATTTTGTAATTTTTTGTTGCCCTGTGGTCATCATTTTATCTTGATGGATTTATTCAGTTGATTAGCTTCTCTCTCTGCTCTAGAGTTTTGTTTAGCTGGTGGTTCTGTGTGTGTGTTGAGTTTTCTCTTTGACACTTTGCTCTTCTTGTATTTCCTTGTTTTTTTCTATGTTCCCTTGAAGGAAAAAGATTAGGGCCAGAGGAATTGAAAGAGGTAAGAAAGGAAAAAGGATAATAGTAATATTGATAAAAATTAGAAGAGGGGCCATATCAGGCTTAGTAAAATGAATATTAAATCATGTAGGCAGTGTAGAGTAATAGGGGAAAAAAGGGGGAGTACTTATAATGGAATGGGAAACCAAATAGAGAAAAGTATATAGAATGATTTAAAAGGCCAGAATGATGAGGAGAGAGTAAAGAAAGGACTTAAAGAAAAATGTTAATAACAACAACAAAAAAGAAAACAGAATAGACAAGGTAGAAATTGACACCTGTGAAGTTGAGGACATATGAAAAAAAGTGGAAGGTAATAACCACAGCAGAGAGCAGAAGGTGGAAAGATGAAGGAAGGAAAAGAGATAGCACTTTTAGAGAAAATCACTATACACCGAGAATGGAAAATCAAGAAAGAAGAAGCACAGCAAAGAAGAAACAAGATAGCAGCACCTAATTTTACAAATAGGGAGGTGGGGAGGAAAGAGGAAAGAAAAGTAAGAAACAAAAAAGCAAAGAAAAACCAAACAAACACACCAGCATGCAGTCAAACAAAGCTAAGGAAGAGCACCATTCCTTCTTGGGCCCTTGTGGAGTCTCTCAGCCTGAGTTCATGAATCAATTACCCTGCAGCCTTCTCTCTGCAAGTTTTGAGGCAGATTTTAGTGATTAAGTTAAGTTAAAAAAATTTTTTTAAGAAATAAGGGACCCAAAGGAGGCCTCTTCTGAACCACCCCCTGTGCTGAGGTGACCCTAAATAAGCTCATGGAAACTTATCAAACACTTACCAAAGCCTTACTCCACCCTCCGCTCCCCCCCCCCACCCAGGACAGCTGAGACTGTGGTCCTCAGCATGGAACTATAAAATTGCCTGGCTCCACCCCCTACCGAGCCAAGCCTCTGTGTCCCATGGTTGTTTGGTAAGCGAGGCTTTCTCAACAGATTCGCCTCTCCCCTCAGCCCAGCAGTACTTCTAGCCATCTGGCTTGCTCCCCAAAAGCTGCAAGGGGTCCAAGCAGCCAAACCAACAGAAAAAAACCCTCTCACCCTTTGCCAGGACCCTCCCACTCTCAGACAGTGCTCCTTTTCACCGGGTTGCCGGGACCGTGGGGCATAGCCTTCTGTATCCACGATTTCCAGCTGGGGAAAAAAGCTCACGATTTTATATTGAGCAGTCCACCTCGCTGTCCAGCTCCCTCCATATCTATGTTCCCAAGGTTCTCACTCTGCAGCCTCCCAGAACAGACCACCCAGCTATGATGCTGTCCCCAATCAGCCGTCCTTCATGAGAGAAATGGCGAGTGCCCACATAAACCGACGCTATCTTCCACCTCTCTCCAGACCTGCAAATTATTGCCACTTAGTTGGTGATGTGTTTGAGTCTTCATTAGGCCATTCCACCATTCTATCTATCAAGCTTTTTCTGAATGATGGGGAACATTTTACGACCAGTGAATTCCAGAAGCATATGCACATTCCTGCACATCTTTTGCTGTGAAGTGGGTTCCTTGACCAGAAGCAATGCTGTGTGGAATGCCTTGGTGGTGGATAAGACATTTGGTAAATCAATGGATGGATGTTTTGGAAGAAGCATTGTGTGTAGGCAAGTCAAACCCATATCCAGAGTATGCTTATCTTCAATTTAAAACAAATTTCTGCCCCTTCCACGATCGAAGTGGTCCAATATAATCCACCTACCACCAGGTATCAGGCTGATCACCTTGGGGAATGGTGCCATATCAGGGGCTGAGTGTGGGTCTCTGCTGCTTGCAGATTGGGCACTCAGCAATAATTGTAGTGAAGTCATCCTTGGTGAGGGGAAATTCATGTTGCTGAGTCCATCCATGACCCCCATCCCTACTTTAATGGCCACTTTGTTCAGGGGCAATGACAAGAATGCCTGGGGAAAGAGGCTGAGCACTAGCCACAGAGTGGATCTTCTTATCCACTTGATTGTTCAAAGTTTCCTCTGCTGTAGTCACCCTCTAGTGAACATTCACGTGGGTCACAAGTTTTATTATGTTTTTGCCCACTCATAAATGTCTATCCACATACCTCTTCCCCAGACCTATTTGTCACCAGTTTTCCAATCATGTTCCCTCCAACTTCCTGACCTTCCAGCCAAAGTATTGGCAATAGTACATGAATCAGTGTATAAATGCACCTCCAGCCATATCTTCTCTCAAGAAAAATGAACAACCGGGTGCATTGCTTTTAGTTTTGCCCACTGGGAGGATTTGGACTACACCACTCTCCTTCAGGGATGTCCCAGAAAGGGGCTGCAGTGCTGCAGCTGACCACTTTTGGGTGGTACCTGCATATCACTCAGAACCATCTGCAAACCAGGCTTGAGTTTTGTCTTCCTCAGTCAACTGACTATAAGGAAATCCCAAAGAGGCCATAGCTGTGGATAGGGAGTGTCAGGAGTGTTGACCACGGACATCTGGGCTACTTCTTCATGTAACTTACCTGGGCTTTCAGGACCCACTTGATTCCTATCTTGTATATACCACTTCCACTATATAATGGAGTGCTGCTGTACACACCCAACGTTATGGTTTGGCAGGTCAGACAATATCCAGCTCATGATAGGCAAATCAGGTCTAATGGTAACTTGGTGGCCCATGATTAAGCATTCAGTCTCTAATAAAGCCCAATAGCAGGCCAAAAGCTGTTTCTCAAATTGAGAGTAGCTGTCTGCTAAGGATGATAGGGCTTTCTCCAAAATCCTAAGGGTGCTTAATGATGCTCCAGATGAAATCTCTATTTGCCACTGACACTTTCAGTCCTTTTGGATCTGCTGGATCATATGGCCCAATAAGGCATTGCAGCTTGCACATCATAAAGGACTTGTCACAGAGCCTCCTTTTTTTTCTAGTCCCCAATCAAAACTTACAGTTTTCTGGTGACTCAGTAAATGGGTCAAAGTAGCACACTCAAAAGAGGAATAAGTTGTCTCCAAAATCTGAGGAGACCAACTAAGTGTTGTGCCTGTTTTTTTGGTCATTGAAGGGGCTAGAATCACCAGCTTATCCTTCACTTTAGAAGGTATAGTGCAACATTCCCCACACCACTGGACACCTAGAAATTTTACCAAGGTGGAAATCTCCTGTATTTTTTGTCACATTTATGTCCCACCCTCTCACACAAATGCCTTACCACAAGTCTAGAGTCATTGCTACTTCTTGATTACTAGTTCCAATCAACATGCTATCATCAATACAAAGGAACAGAGCAATGTCTTATGGGAGGGAGAGATTATCAAGTACCCTGGGACAATATTATGACATAGGGCTGGAGAGTTGCTATATTCCTGAGGCAGGACAGTGAACGTATTTTGCTGGCTTTGCAGCTGAAAGCAAACTGCTTCTTGTGGTCCTAACTAAGGGCAATTGACAAAAAAGCATTTGCCAGATCAATAGCAGTCTACTAGGTACCAGGGAATGTGTACAACATCTGGGATAGTGGCAGTGATAGGAGTCGCCACCTGGTTAAATTTATGATAATCTATTATCATCCTCCAAGATCCATCTGTTTTCTGCATTGGCCAAATAGGAGATTTGAATGGGGATGTGCTAGGAATAACCACCCCTGCATCCTTCAAATCCTTGATGGAGGCACTGATGACTGCAATCCACCCAAGAATTTGGTATTGATTTGATTTACTATTTTCTTGTTTTGGGGCAGTTCTAGTGGATTCCACTTGGCCTTTCCTAACATAATAGCCCTCCTCCACAAGGAAGGATCTAATGTGGCTATTCTGTCCATTACTGTATATAATGTTCCAATTATGCATTCTGGAACTAGGAAAATAATGAAAAAATGTGTCTGGGGACCCAGTGGACCCCCAGTGAGATGGAACTGAGCTTAATCTCCATCATTCACCTAAACCTCCATAAGCCCCTACTCTGACTGTAGGACTACAGTGACTTTTTGGGTATTCTGGAATTAATGTAATTTCTGAACCAGTATATAATAATCATCAAAGTGTCTGACTATTTCCTTTTCCCCATTAAACAGTTATTCTGGTAGAAGACCATAGATCTCTTTGGGGAAAGCTGGAAGATTAACGATCTAAATTTTTGGCAGTGTAACAGGATCCTTCCCCAAGGGGATCTGGCCTTCTCCTCATTCAAGGGTCTCTGGTTCTGTAAACCATCTGAAGTCTGGAAATTGATTAAAGGGTTGTGATTCTCTGTGTCTGGGCTTCAAGATGTTTTTTTTTTTTTCACTTGACCTAAAACTCATCTGCTTATACAGAACAGGTAGGAATTTAGTACACTTTGTGTCCATTTCTCTTCTAGGTATTGCATGGTCTATTAGTGAAAGAAATAACTCTATGCAACTCAGACTCTTGATTGATATTTTGAGACTACCTTTTATTGCAGTAGCCATGTCCACCTCATCTTTGGTGATTCACTGATAATACTTGGATTTTACCAGCCAGAGATAAAATCATCCCCAGAATGTTTAAGGATTCTAGGTCTATGATAGCAGTTCCTACAGTAATATATGAACTACAGACAAGAGAAACCAAAGAGCTCTTCAGGGGAGACAGAAATAGTCTTAGACACTTATTCCTCACTGTCCTGTTTGACTGGTCTTAAGTGGTAAATCCATTCTAGCATTTCAATCACTGTAAGTCTTTGAATTTCCTCCTCTACAGTATAACAAGGTAAATCAGGCATCTCAATCTCAGATGTTCTAGGCCAACTTTTGGTCCCTGTTTCCATCAGCCACCCAAAGTGATAGAACACTTTCTAATACCACTTTTAAGAATCTGTTTCTCAAGGACCACTCCAAGACATAAGATGTATTATTCAGGGTTCTCTTGGGAAACAGAACTGACTGGAGATAACTATAAATAGCATAAGATTTTTAAAAAATCTCTTAAATGACTATGAGAATGGACAAGTCTAAATTGTGCAGGGCAAGCTGCAAAACAGGGGCTCCAATGAAAGTCAGGGATGAATTCCCAGGAGACACTGACTGCTTGAAGTGGAGCTGTGAATTCTCTCTCTGAATCCTGAATCACTTCCCCTTTTAAGATCTTCAAATTATTGGATAAGACATAACTTATTGTTGACAGCAATCTCCTTGGTTGATTGTAGATTTATTCAGCCATCTATGCAATCAACTCACTGATTATTAAAGTTTATGAAATGTCTTTGTATTACAATTGGCCCAGGGCTTGCTTGACCAAACAATTTAGCATTATTACATGACCAAGTTGACACATTAGCCTTCAAACTGACAAAGAAAAAAAGTGATAAGATGCAAATAAAAAAATTCAGACATAAGAGGGGTCATTATAAATGACCCCAGAGAAATAAGATACTTCATAATAGGATACTATGAAGAACTGTAGGCCAACAAAACAAACAACATAGACAAAATGGACACATTCATAGAACCACATGAACAATCTACCTGACTACAGAAGAAATAGAACAAAACAATCACAAGGAAATATATTGAATGTCATCAAAAGCCTTCCAAAGATGAAAAGATCAGGACCAGATGCATTCACAGATGAATTCTATGACTCCTTCAAAGACAATATAATACCAATTTCGCTCAAGCTTTTCCTAAAAAATTTGAAAAAAAGGAAAGCTACCATACTTATTCTATGAAGCCAACATCATATGAATACCAACACCATATAAAGATGCTACAAGAATAGAAAATGACAAACTCATTTCTCTAATGAATTTAGATGCAAAAATGCTCAATTAAATATGTCCATATCAAATTCAAAAGCACATGAAAAGAATTATACACCTGGTCAAATGGATTTTATCCCAGGTATGCAAATGTGGTCAAACACAAGAAAACCAATTAATGTGATGACTCAATTAATAAATTGAAGATAAAAAAATCATATGATCTTCTAGATTGATGTGCAAATGGCATTTGACAAAATACAGCAACATTTCTTGATAAAAACACTCCAAAATATAGGAATAGAAGGATGTTTTCTCAATGTGCTAATGTGCATATATGAAAAATACACAGCTAACATTGTATTCAATGGTGAAAGATTGAAAGCTTCTCCACTGTGATTGAGAACAATACGAGGATACTCACTGTTATCACAGTTATTCAATATTGTGCTTTCTAGAGTATTTAGGCAGGAAAAGAAATAAAATGCACCCAATTAGGAAAGGAAGAAGTAAAACTATCATTATTTGCTCATGATATGATCCTATATTTAGAAAATGCCAAAAAAATCCCTAAGGCAGCTACTGCTATGAGTTCAACAAACTGACAGAGATTAATACTACAAAGTCTGTAGGGTTTCTATACACTACTGATAAGCAAACTGAAGAGGAAATCAGAAAAAAATTCCATTTATAATGCCAAATAATATCATCAAATATTAAGAAATAAACTTCACCCAATGACATAAAGGACCTGTATTCAGAAAACTACAAAGCATCACTAAATGAAATCAAAGAAGACCTAAATAAATAGAAGGATATTCTGTGCTAATGGATTGAGAGATTAAATAATGTTAAGAAGTGATTTCTACCCAAACTAATTTAAGATTCAATACAATACCAATACATATTTTTTCAGAAACAGAAAAGCCAATTACCAAATTTACTTGAAAGGATAAGGGCCCCTGAACAGCTAAAAATACCATAGAAGAAGTAGAACTCTCACATCCTGACTTGAAAACATATTTAGCAACAGTGGTAAAAACAGCACAGCACTGGCATATGACAGACATATTGACCAACAGAACCTAATCTGAACTCTGAAACTCTTCATATCTTTGGTCAAGTCATTTCTGACAAGGCTGTCAAGCTGTCAAGCCCAACCAGCTGTACCAAAACAATTGATTCAACATATGGTGCCGTAAGAACTGGATATCTATATCCAAAAGAAAGAATGATGACCCCTATCTCACACCTTATACAAAAATTAATTCAAAATGGAACAAGGATGTAAATATAAAAGCTACAACCATATAACTCTTATAAGAAAATGTAGAGACACATCTTAAATATCTTGTGGTAGGTGGTAGTTTCTTAAGTCTTACACCGAAATCATGACAAATGAAAGAAAATCTAGATAAATGACACCTCTCCAAATTGAACACTATTTTTCTTGAAAAGAATTTGTCAAGAAAGTACAAAGATAGCCTACTCAGTGGGATAAAATATTTGGTAACTACATACCTGATAAGTGTTTGATAACTATGTTATATAAAGTGATCATACAACTCAGCGATGAAAAGACAAGCAACCCAATTTAAAAAATGGTAAATGAGTTGAATAAATATTTTTCCAGAAAGTCGTCAATACAAATGGCCAAGAAGCACATGAAGAAATGTTCCACATCCCTAGATGTTAGGGAAATGCAGATGAAAGCTACAGTGGATGAAGAATAAACACATAGAGGTAAAATCTAGAATATAGGTTATTAGGAGATAAGAGGAGGGCTGAGAAGGACTCCTGATGCTTTCTGTATATAGAAGTTTTAATTAACTTAACCATAAAAGCATGGAAATGGTTAGAATTAATGGTAACACATTATAGTGAGTAGCAGCTGGTTTAGAAATGGGATTCTTGCTGAAACAGATAGTCTAAAGATGTAAATATCAATTGAACAAAATGTAAATAAGCTTGGGATTGAATAACACAGTGAACCCAGATGTGGATGAAAATTTTGGTAGATGGTATAGATTCAAGAGTGTCCTTCTGTGAGCTAGTGAGTTTGTATGTCACTATTGCACGGTTGTGGGAATGTGAAGAAGCATGGGGAAAATAAAATTAGTATGACCTAAAATTGGTATGACTGTGGTTAATAGTAATACTGTAAAATTCTTGCATCAATGCCAAAGATGTACTGTGTTGATAATGCGGGAATATGGAAAAAGCGTAACAAACATATGCTATGGACCATGGTTGGTGGTAAAAGTCAGATGATATTATCTCATAACTGGTAACAAATGTTCCACAACAGTGTGGTATGTTGAAAAAGGGTTGTTGTATGGGATTTTAACATGTGCAAGATTGTTTTGTAAGTTCACAACTATTGCTATACACTTACTGTTCATGTATGTTCATGTATGAATTATATACCTTAATAAAATTTTATTAAAAAACAGCAGCTATTTGCTGTTTACTAGACATTCACCCTAAATGCAAAGTAGTTCTAAATGCAAATCTGTTATAAAAGATGAAGCAAATCACTATATATTAATAAAGGGGATAATTCACCAAGTCAAAATTACAGTAATAACCTAGGTGCCCAAAAATATGTGAGATACACACTGACAAAAGTGAAGAAAGAAAGAGATGTATCAACAATAATACTTGGAGTCTTCTGTGCACCACTGTCAGCATTGGACAGAACATCTGGACAGAGGATAAATAAGAAAGCAGAGAACCAGAAAAGTATTATAAATTAATTTGTCCTAACCGATATTTATAGAACATTATACTCCAAAACAGTGGGATATACATTTTTTTCCAAGTGTTAATGGATCTTTTTCCAGGATACACCATATGTTGGGTCACAATTTAGATCTCAATAAATTTAAAAAGTTTGAAATTACACTAAGCACTTTCTTTGATCATAATGGAATGAAGCTGGAAATCAACAACAGGCAGAAAAAGGAAAATCCCCAAATATATGTTGTAATATTTTATTGCCCCATTTGCTTGTAGGTGATAGGAAGCAGGAAAGGTCTATCTTAGACCTTGGGAGTGTGCTATTATTGAGTCACTTGTTCTGTAAATGATGTACCTGGAATTGATTGGAATCCAGTTGGTTATCTGAATACATGGCACAGGTGTTTCTCTAATGCTGAGTCAATGGTCCCAGCATCTAGTTGATGAATGGGATATGTCCTTTACCTGTATTACAGCACAGATTTGCCAATGAAACCCATGTCTAGGAGGCAATGGTTTTATGCATCTTACCTAAAGATGTTTTATGATCTGGGCTCTTTGGTAAGATTCATATGACTGTATTGTATCTTTGCCTTCTGCTTCCTTTAGGGTGAGTCTTCGTGAATTGGTCCACTCCTCTATCTGTGGCAGGCTTCCACTTCCCATTTGGTGGTGATCTAGCAGACAATCATTGTAAACTGGTGGGTACATGCTTGGTCAGCATAGGAATGTTCTTCTTTAAAAGATCCTTTGCCATGGGCATCAACAAAGATGACAAACAGATCTGCTATCTAGGTTGCAAGTTGTTTCTATAGTCTCTGCCCCTGTCCCCTTATGGAGGTCACTAATAATCTAATCATTAATTTGAGAGTTATTGGACCAAAAATCTAGCCCGTTTGTAATGCTCCATGAGTCTGAAAATATGTAGCAGGAAATTGTGGCTGGAATGGCTGGCACAGCCATCACAATTGCATGGAGTTTCACAAATTGGGCAGAATGCCCTCATTTAATTACTGTTAGTAGGTGACCATCCTTGGAACACATGGTTGCAGCAGTCCAATGGACTCAATTAGCCTTGAATTTTGTGGATATAGATGGGAACCCAAGCAATACCATAGCTGGCAATTTCCAACCATAAGGCCCCACTTAGCCAAGGGAGGGGCAGCAGCAAACTTTCCAGGATATTTAGCTCCTTCTCATAAAGCAACTATTTGTTTACAGAGGCCACACAGTCCCTGAATCTTGAGTCATGCTCAGTCCTGGATTTACCATTCTTATGTAATGATAAAGTTTTTTTGAGCCTGTCCTACGTTATTAGTAAGAATAGTGAATACCCATGTGAAGATAGGCAGTTTGTGCTTTGAGTTATATATAGCACATCAGTAGTTAAATTCTTGCTCCCCACAAAGTCCCAAAAGTAGGCTGAAATTTTTCATTTGAAGGGGATGTACCTAGAAGTTGTCTCAGATAGCCTGTGTGTTTAAAATTGCATGGCAGTTATTTGTTCCACATTCTCCAATCCACAGGTATAAGAGTTTTTGAGAAAAAATTGATTTACTGGACTTTGGTATCCATTCACTATAGTGGCAGAGCTTCAGGGTGACTTTAAACACAGGGAGCAAAAGAATGCCCATATATGACACACTTTGTCTCCATGGCCAAACAAGCATCAGTCTCTCTCTTGGTAGGAAGAACTACCAGTGACAATAAATTCTATTTGTCTTTGCCTGATATCCTCTTCTGACTATTGGTCCAAGTGGTCCGTGGATATTTGTCTTAATTTGTTAAAGACTGCCAATGAAAAAAATATCAGAAATGGGTTTGCCTTTATAAAGGGAGTTTATTTTGGGTAAAAGCTTACAGTTCCAAGGCTGCAGAAATGTCCAAATCAAGGCATTATCAGAGATGCTTTCTCACCAACAACAGGCAGGTAACAGATCCTGGAGTACTGTCACATGGTGAGCCAAGATGGTGGGTCTGCTGGTCTCTCTCTTTCTCCTGGAAGTCAGCTATGGGCAATCAGGCATCTCTCCCTTGGCCTCATTTCCTTGAGCCTCTCAGACTTTCTTTATCTTTCTGCCATGATAGGTGACGCTGGAGTCTTCTCTCTCACATGAATGAATCAAAATGGCAGATCTCCATTTTCTGTGATTGCCTCTCTCTCTATGTTCTCATTTATATAAGACTCAGCTAGAGGGTGGAGACCAAACCTGGCTCACACCTTATTGCTGAAATCCAATCAAAACCCCTAAGTGATTTAATTGAGTTATCTAATCAAAAGTCCCTTAACTGAATCTAATCGAAAGGTCTCATCTACACTGTGGTTACAAGCACAGATATGGGTTAGATTAAAAACATAATTTTTTAAAATGGCAGCTGAGTAAGGAGCTCCAAGAGTCAGCTCATCCTACATGGGAGTTATTAATCACCTACAGCTATCTAAAGCACCTGACTCAGGGACCCAATAGACAAGAGGTGCATTCCGCAACATCCATGAAAGAATGGAAAGAGGAGACTGTCCATCTGCAGGGAAGTTGTGTGAGTAGAGCATTCCATGCAGTGGATGTTGGTGTCCATACTCCACTTGTGGCAGAAACCATCTCGGGAGCTATTCCATGCTGGAGGTGGAAGCTCCCTTTCCCAAAAATTGGGGAGGAAGAGATGGTTGGCCACGAACTTCAGCTCTGATTAATAAATTTTTTTGGCTAAAGTATAATGCTAAGAACAGCTAATGTTTGAACCTGTCCATGTTAGAAAGAGGCCAGTAGCCACCATTTTAACTCTGCCCCTAACATGAGGGGAATAAGTTCGATTGGAAATCACAGTGATGGTAGGGACTGGATTTTTTCCACCCAGACCAGATTGAAGCCCTAGCTAGGCTCGAGCCCCAACTTCAGCAGGGAGGAAGCTAGCGGGACCTGCACTAGCCTCTCCAGGTAACTGCAGGTACTTTGGACTGGCAGAGACTGAATAGTCAGACACCTGGAGCTCCATCCCTGCACTCCAATAGGATAGGAGAGGAGCTGTTTTTCCTTGGCTTCTCTGGGCAACTACAGGCACTTTCAGTCCACACAAACTAGTTTGTTGAGTGCCATCTATTCCAACCCGACCACTCCAACCCTATAGGATAGGAGGGCTGGTGTTTCTTAATCCTCTCTGGGCAGCTACAGACACTTTCAGTCCACAGATTGGATACTCAGACACCTGTAGCTCCATCTTTGCCCACCAATAGGATAAGAGTGGAGCTGTGTGCTTCCCTAGCTTCTCCAGGTAACTGCGGGTGCTTTTGGTCTGCACAAACTGGTTTATCAAGTGCAGGTCTATTCCATCTTTACCCCTGTCCTCTACCAAATGGGGTAGTCAGAAGCTGTTTCCTCAGAAGATCTGGGCAACTACAGGCACTTTTGACCTGCATGAACTCAACTATTGTGCACTCTAGTAGTTTGGCAGTTTGATGTAGTTATGAATTCCAAAAATAGATATTGGATTATGCTTGTAAACTGGTCTGCTAATCTGGGCATGATTAAGTTATGATTAGGGAGTTGACTGGGCCATGTCAAAAGGGCATTCAGTCCCACCCCCTTGGTGGGTGGGGAATCAAATATAAAAGGCATGGCAAAGGACAGAGTTGTAGTAGTTCTGATATTGGAGTTTTGAGCTGGAGCCCTGGGAAGTAAGAGAGTTTGTTCGTGAGGAAGGAGAGAAGGCCCCGGAAAAAAGACACGAGCCGTTCACCTGAGAGTCTACAGCTGGCCTTGTGGAGAAAGGTAAAGCCTAGAGGGCCTCATAGTGTACAGCTGACCTTGTGGTGGAAACAGAGGAGTTGAGCCCGGAGAGAAACGAAGCCCCGGGAAGAGAAGAAACTAAGAAACCTGAACCCTGGCAAACGTCGGCAGCTGTCTTGCTCCAAAACGTATCAATGGACTTTGGTGAGGGGAGAAATTTATGCTTTATGGCCTGGTAACTGTGGGCTTCTACCCCAAATAAATACTCCTTATAAAGACCAACCGATTTCTGGTGTTTTGTGTCAGCACCCCTTTTGACTGACTAATACAGGCACCTATGACTTCTTCCCCATCTCTGACAGGACAAGAGCAGGGCACTGTGCTTTTGGCACACACAGAGAGAATAGTTGGATGCCTGTGAAACTACTCCCATGCCCAGGTAGGGTAGGAGGGGAGTTGGGTTTCCTCAACCTTTACAGGCAAGAGTAGGCATTTTTGGCCATACAGACTTAATTGTTTGGCACCTGTGCATCCACCCACACTCCATAATAGGATAGGAGGGGGCTGATGTACATTCAGCCTACAAAGACTGAACTGTTGGGTACCTGTGATTCCATCCCCACCCCATAAAGGGCAGAAGGGGCAGTACTCCATCAGCCTCTCAGAGCAACAGCAGGTGCATTGGGTCCACATGGATTACATTGTTGGGCATGCCAGAGGGTTCATCCCATCCCTTGGCATCAAAGTAAGGGCATTGGTACTACATCAGTCTTCCTGGGCAACTGTAGACATTTTAGACCAGCATAGCATAGATTGTAACCCACATCTGTAGCCCTAATCCTGCACCAAGCAGGGAAGGAAGGGGTGTGAAACATCTTAGTCTCTCTGGGCAACTACAGATAGTCTTGGCCTATACAACTTAGATTATTACACATAGCTGCAGATCTGTACCTATTCCTGGAAGAGGATAAAAGGAAAAGTTTCATCAGTCCATAGCTTACAATAGCAAATATAAACTTGGTTCCTACTACACAACCAGTAAGGGAGAAAAAAAGCAAGAAATCCCTAAACTAAGGAGAGAAACTGTACCAAGAACAAATACATTTAGTAAGCCAGTTATCAAGACACCAAAAAAAAAATTACAATCCATACCAAGAAACAGGAAAATATGGCCCAGGAAAAGGACTAAGATAAACCCCCAGATGACATAAAGGAATTGAGAAAACCAATAACAGATGTTCAAACAAATCCCTTACTAAATTCAATGAGATGGCTAAATAGATCAAGGACAATAAGAAGACACTGGGTGAGAACAAAGAAGAATATGAAAGCAGACATAAAAATGTAGCAGATTTTATGGGAATGAAAGGCAAATAAATGAAATTAAAAATACACTGGAGGCATATATCAGTAGATTTAAGGAGACAGAAGAAAAGATTGGTAGGCTTGAAGGCATGACCTCCAAATGTGAACATACAAAAGAACAGATGAAGAAAAGAATGGAGGAAAAAAATGAACAGGGTCTCAGGGAACAAAATGATGGCAAGAGAAGTGCAAACATATGTACAATGGATGTCCCAGAAGGAGAAGAGAAGGGAAAAGGGGCAGAAGGAATATTTGAAGAAATAATGGTAGAAAATTGCTAAACCCTATTGAAGGATATAATATCCATTTCCAAGAAGTACAATGTACACCCATCCAAATAAATCCAAATAGGCCAACACTGAGACACATACTAATCAGAATTTCAAATGCCAAAGACAAAAAGAGAATTCTGAGAGCTGCAATAGAAAAGTGATGCATAACTGCAATTAATGTGCCACACTAATGAAGGATGCTTAGGTGGGAGGTTGTGGGAGGTGTGGGAGGTGGAGTGTATGGGAATCCCAATATTTTCTGTGTAACATTTATGTAATCTAAGTATCTTTTTAAGAAATTAAAATAAAAAAAATAAAAGATACCCAATTAGATTAAGTGCCAATTTCTCATCAGAAACTACAGAGGCAAGAAAGCAGTGGTATGATATACTTAAGATATTGCAAGAGAAAAACTGCTAATCAAGACTCATATCCAGCAAGACTGACTTTCAAAAATGAGGACCTGTATAGAAAATTCACAGATATACAGAAACTGAGAGTTTGTAACCAAGACACCAACTTTCCAGGAATTACAAAAGGGAATGTGCAGCCTGAAAAGAAAAGACAGCAAAGAGCCTTGGAAGAGAGTGAAAAAATGAAGATAATATCAGGAAAAGTAACAAAAAGTCTAAAAAAGATTAGTGAAAATAAAATATGACAAATAATATCCAAAAGTTAAAATGGGTGAATTAACTGCCTTTACAGTAATAACATTGAATGATAATGGATTAAACTCCCTATCAAAAGACACATATTGGTGGAATGGATAAGAAAATATGATCCATCTTTATGCTGTTTACAAGAGACCCACCTTAGACACAAGAATGTCAATAGATTGAGAGTGAAAACCTGGAAAATAATATTCCACATATGTAGTAACCAAGTAAAACCTGGAGTAACTATACTTATGTCAGATGAAATAAACTTTAAAAGCAAAACTGTTATTAGAAGGGCATTATATAATAATAAAAGGGGCAATTCACAAAAAAAGAAATAACAATAATAAATGTATATGCATCTAAACAGAATGCCCCAAGATACATGAGGCAAACACTGGCAAAACTGAAGGGATAAATAAATATCTCTACAATAATAATTGGAGACTTCAATACACTACTCTCATCATTGAACAGTATATCTAAGCAGAGGATCAATAAAGAAAGAGAGAGTTTTAATAATATGATAAATGAACTAAATCCAGTAGACATATACAGAACATAGCACACCAAAACAGCAGGATATACATTCTTCTTAAGTGTGCATGGGCTTTTTCCAGTATACCCCATATGTTAGTTCACAAAACTGACCTGAATAAATTCAACAAGATTGAAATTATACAAAACACTTTCTCTGATCATAATGGGATAAAGTTGGAAATTAAGAAGAGGCAAAAAAAGGGAAAATTCACAAATATATGGAAATTAAACAACACACTCTTAAATAATCACTGGGTCAAAGAAGAAATTGTGAGAGAAATTAATCAATATCTCAAGATGAATGAAAACAAGTACACAACATATCATAACCTATGGAATTCAGTGAACACTGTTCTGAGAGGGAAATTTATAGCCCTCAATAATTACATTAAAAAAGAAGAAAGAGCTAAAATCAATGACATAGCTGCACAGCTGAAGGAACTAGAAAAAGAATAACAAATTATTCCCAAAGAAAACAAAAGCAATGAAATAACAAAGATTAGAGCAGAAAAAAATGAAATTGAGGATAAAAAAAGAGAGAATTTTAAAAATGCACAAATATTATTTCTTTGAGATTAACAAAATGATCAAAACCTTAATTAGACTGACAAAGAAATAAAGAGAGATGATGCAAATAAATAAAATGAAAATGAAAACAGAGACATTACTACCTCAGAAATAAGAGATCATAAGAGGATGCTATAAACAACTGTACACCAACAAACTAGACAATGTAGAGTAAATGGAAAAAATTCCTAGGAATGTACAAACAGCCTACACAGACCCTAGAAGAAATAGAAGACTTCAACAAACCAATCACAAGTAAAGAGATTGAAATAGTCATGAAATAACTCCCCCAAATGAAAAGGCCAGTACAAAATGCTTTCAAATGTAAGTTCTACGAATCATTCAAAGATTTAGTACCAATATTACTCAAGCTCTTCCAAAAAATTGAACAAGAAGGAACATTACACCCATTCTATGAAGCCAATATCACCCTAATACCAAAGCCAGGTAAATATATTACAAAAAAAGGAAATTACAAACCCATTTCCCTAATGAATGTGTATGAAACATTCCTCAACAAAATACTTGCAAATTGAATGCAAAAACACATTAAAGTAACTATTCATCATGATTCAGTCAGTTTTAAACCAGGCATGCTATAATGGTTCAACACAAGAAAGTCAATTATCATAATACACCACATTAATAAGTCAAAGAAGAAAAATCACACAATCTTAATGATTGATGCAAAAAAGGAATTCAACAAAATACAGCATCCTGTCTTGATAAAAACACTATAAAATATAAGAATTGAAGAAAATTTTCTCAACACAATAAAAGCCATATTTTAAAAACCCACAGCCAACATTGTACTCAATGGGGAAAGACTGAAAGCTTCCCCGTTAAGGTCAGTGACAAGACAGACTCCCACTGTCACCACAGTTGTTTAATATATATAGTGCTAGAGCAATATATATAGTGAGAGCAATCAGGCAAGAGAAAGATATAAAAGGCATCCAAAAGATAAAGGAAGAAGTAAAACTTTTTGCTGTTCGGAAATGATATGATCTAGAAAGTCCTGAAACATCTAAAACAAAGCTGCTAGAGCTAATAAACGGTTTCAGTTCATTGTCAGGATACAAAATTAATATGCAAAATTCAGTGGTGTGTCTAAATACTAGTAATGCACAATCTGAGGAGGAAGTCAGGTAAAAAATTACATTTACAATAGCGACTAAAAGAATCAAATATTTAGGACATAACTTAACCAAGGATGTAAAGCAATTTTATTCAGAAAACTACAATGCAATCCTAAAAGAAAATTTTTTAAAAAGACATAAATGATTGGAAGAACATTCCATGCTCATGGATCTAAATATCATTAAGATGTCAATTCTACCAAAATTGACATACAGATTCAATGCAATCCCAATAAAAATACCACCAGCATTTTTTTTTAATGGAAAACACCATTATCAAGTTTATTTGCAAGGGTAAGTGACCCCGAATAGCCAGGACATTTCAAAAAGAAAATCAAATTTGGAGGAATTTCACTTGTGGACTTTAAATCATATTACTTACCTATATTGATTAAAAAACAAACAGCATGTTACTGGCCTAAAGCTAAAAACATAGAACAATGGAACTGAAATTGAGCATTCAGAAAAGAGATCCCCACATGTATGGTCAACTGATTTCTGATAAGACTCTGAAAACCATCCAGCCGGGTCAGAACTGTCTATTCAACAAATGGTACTGGGAGAACTGGATATCCATAATCAAAATAAAGAAAGAGGACCCGTATCTCACACCTTTTACAAAAATTAACTCAAAATGGATGAAATCTAAGTATAAAAATTAGAACCATAAAGCTCCTAGAAGAAAATGTAGGAAAACATCTTCAAGACCTGGTGGCAGGTGGTACATTCTTAAACCTCACCCTTAAATCACAAATAATGAAAAAAAAAAAAAGGATAAATGGGATCTCCTTAAAATTAAACACTTTTGGGATTCAAATAATCATGTCAAGAAGGTGATAAGGCAGCCAACTCAATGGGAGAATATACTTAGAAACCACATATCTCGATAAGGGTTTGATTTCCATTAAATATAAAGAGATCATAAACTCAATGATAAAAGAGCAAGCAATCCAATTAAAAAAATGGGCAAATGACTTAAACACATTTCTCTAAAGAGGAAATACAAATGGCCTAAAATCACATGAAAAAAACATTAAATATCACTAGCTATTAGGGTAATGCAAAACAAAACGACAGTGAGATATCTCACACCTCATGGAATGGCCATTATTAAAATAACAGAAAACAGTAAGTGCTGGAGAGGACGTGGCAAAATAGAAACACTCCTTCACTGCTGGTGGAATTATAAAATGGTGCAGCCTCTGTGGAAGACAGTTTGGCAGTTCTTCAGAAAGATAAACTGCCATATGATCCAGCAATTCCTCTACTAGGAATATATTCAGAAGAACTGAAAACTATAATATGTACAGACATCTGCACACCAATGTTTGTACTAGCATTATTCACAATTGCCAAAAAATAGAAACAACCCAAGTGTTCATTAATGAATGGATAAACAAAATATTTTATATACATGCAATGGAATGCTATGTCATAGAAAGAAGAAATTGGAATACATATGATAATATGGATGAATCTTGAAGACTTAATGCTAAGTGAAATAGGCCAGGCACAAAAATACATATATTTCATGGTCTCACTAATATGAAGTAAATATGATGAATAAATGCATGGAGCTAAAACCTAGAGTACAGGTTATTAGGAGGTAAGAAGAGGGCTGTGAAGAAGTACTGATGTTTAATGTATGTAGAAGTTTTATTTAATTTTACTGTATATGTGTAGAAACGGATAGATTTGAAGGTAACACATTATAGTGAGTAGCAGCTGGTTTATAAATGGGATTGTGCCTGAAAAGTTCAGTCTAGGGATGTAAATGTCAATTGAAAGCTAGGAAATAATAATCTAGGGACTGAATAACATTGTGAACCCAGAGGTGGATGAGAATTGTGGTTAATTGTACAAATGCAAGTATGTCCTTCTGTGAACTAGAATGGATGTACATCAAAATTGCAGGGTTGTTGGAATGTAGAAAATACAATTAATGTAACCTATGAACTATAGTTAACAACAATATTGTAATATTCTTGCATCAATGTCAAAGATATACAGTGTTAATAATAGGGGAGTATGGAAAAAATATGCCAAATGTATGCTGTGGACCATGGTTGGTGTTAATAGTCTGATGATATTATCTCATAACTTGCAACTAGTGTTCCACATCAGTGTGGTGTGTTGGTGAAAGATTGTTGTATGATAATTCTACACATGTGCATGATTGTTTTGTAAGTTCACAACTTTGTAATAAAAATTTGTTTTAAAAAAGACCATCATTTTCTGGGGTGCACAAAAGACAAACCACAACAATACTCTACCTGTTGGGCAAGTTGCTTAACCTTTCCAGAGTGGATTGCCCAATCTGTAGATGTTATAATATTTATGAATTTTGTACTGGTAGCTAAACCAAATTTTTAGTAGGGCCTGTAATGAGGGTATCATTAATATAGTAGATGGCAAGTACCTTTAGAGTAATTGGGCTTGTTGTAAATCTAACCCTGGCCCCTGAGGACAAATTGTCTGGGACTCAATATATCCCTGTGGGTATCCCTACATATGTATCAGTCTGTTGCACCTGAATGTAAATTAAACTTGGCCCTAACCTGCAGAGTGTTGAACAAAAAGGTGTAAGCCAGGGCAATATCAGTCTCACCTGTGTAGCTAAAGAAAGAGGACCCGTATCTCACACCTTTTACAAAAATTAACTCAAAATGGATGAGATCTAAGTATAAAAATTAGAACCATAAAGCTCCTAGAAGAAAATGTAGGAAAACATCTTCAAGACCAATATCAGTCTCACCTGTGTAGTTACCTCTACCTCAGTGAAAGCAGTGATATCAATTACTACCAGGGCAAAGGGTGACTGACAATTACCAGATTCCTGAGACCTTTAATATAGGACCAAATGGACTTTTAACTGTAGCAGAATGGTTCTTGACACTCCATCCTGCACTAAGTCTCAAACAACAAAGTAAGGCCTTTATTCTCCACCTAGGTGGCAGTACAGTTTTTGTTGCATAATTCTGCAGGGGCAGTGACAACTGCGGTGGTGGGCAGCAGTGGACACACCCTACAGTGGTTATGGCTCAAATTCCTCGTTGTGAAGGGACTTAACCCCTCATGTGACTGTGGTCCTCCAAGAAGCAGGTAGCCAAAATGTCAGTACTTTTGCACTCAGCAGTCAATCAATATCACTGGCTCCTGAAATGTTCCCAAAGTCCTTACCCACAAGCATATGTTCACAAGTCTATCATGGATCACTGCATCCACTTAAAGTCCCCAATACCTCTCCTGTGTCCTTGTCTCTACAGGGGACCAAGATTAATGTCACTTGGGCAATTATATTAGTCTCCTAAAGGTCTGGATCCCCCACTTTTTCCCATTTAGCTGACCGAGAACATAGGGCCTCATATCCCTGGAAGGGATCCAGGGAACTTGTCCCCACCTTTAGACATTTATTTTACAGGTAACCAAATCAGGGTATAGGTGAAGGGGGTTATTCTCCCTATATGACATATCACACACAGAGTTGGAATTGTCTTCCTCTCTTTTCTGGTTGGGGTCCAAAGAGGATTTATTAACTGATATTTTCCTTCCTTCCTGACAATGTTCAGAACCTCAGGATGGGTAGATAGTGGAACTGTGGGATTCTAAATCTTTCCAGTCCTGTGAGCCTTCTTCTTCCTGCTCCTTTATGGTTCTCCATATGGCCTAAAACCCCAACTTAGGGGGACCCCCTTTTAATCAGCAGTATTGGTAGTGTTCTTCTATAGGATTTCCATTATATTCTGCTCTATCTCATTTTTGTAACCAAAATTGTAACAAATGTACTACACAAATGAAAGATGTTGTTTATATGGGAAAGTGTGAGAGGGATAGGGGTGGAGCATATGGGAATCCCCTATATTTTTTATGTAACATTTATGTAATCTAAAGTTTCTTTAAAATAAATAAATAAATAAATAAATAAATAAATAAATAAATAAATAAATAAATAAAACATCACTGAGCAGGTGGGCCCTATCCCCTCTTTGATCTTACCTGGTTGCTCTTTGTGTTTCCCTTATGGACTTCCAGGGGGGAAGCTTTCCTTTGCTCAGCTCCTGGGTCCTGTCCCATCTAGCCTGCCTCTTTGAAGAAGATTGACACCTCCTTGTTATTTCCACCCCATAGCAGGACATTATGGTGGAGCTTTCTTACACTTTCCCCCATCATCATCCATGGGTCAACAAAAGGGACAGGGTGTCCTTCAGTTGGAGAGATCCTCTGTTATGAACATCTCTAATGCTGTCCTAGACAGGATCATCCACATCCACATCCTACCCCAGTGTGGGGTCATACAACCGAATGTCAATCACCTTTACCCTCACAATGGCTATAAATCTTCAACAGATTTTATATTTGGGGAAAGTCTCTGTTATTTTTTAATATGACTGTCACACACCCAGCAAATCAGACTGAAAGTGGCATGGGTTTGATTTTTCTCCATCATGTTAGATGTCCTGTTTGTTGCAGGCAAGTGTCTTGTAGCAGAGGGCAAGTAATTAACTTTTCCAGACTGCCCCACTGGGTCCCAGACATCTGAATCTGCAATGCTCCTTCATTGAACAGATGCAGTAACCAAATTTTGTTTCTCCCCTGGCTTCTGCCAGTATCTATCTTTCAAATTCTGTATTTTGTTATCAGTAAAATACCTCATTATAATAGTTTGGATTTTAAAAGTACCATCAGAAGTTGGTTTCAGGTCTATTCTGGGGTTATCAAACAGCCTAGACCTGGCAGAACTCCATGCATGGGGTCCAATACTGTCATCTGGAGAACCTTGTGACCCTGACACACCATAGGGGTCAGTAAGAGTCAGGGGAGTGTGCTGCTTCCTGGAACCAAGTTTAGTTTCCCTACTCTTACTAGAACCCATCTCCCTCATCTCCTCCCTTATGTAAGGCATTAATTCATCCCTGTTAAGAGGGAAGCTGTTTACCTCAGTAACTCAATCACTCCCATGGGAGCTAGAAACACACTGGAAACTGATAATCCTTTATGCCTCCAAACCATGATAGGGTGTGAAATTTTTGGTGATCCCTTTAATTACACCAATCTCTCAGAAAGAGAGAGACACCTAAATAGATGTCAAATCACTCCAATACTGTTGTTGGTGGCACCAGCAGAAGCACTTCTCACATAACAATGGATGGAACAATGTTTTACTCATGTAGACAAGAGACAGAACAAGATAAATTTTACTGGGAGCATTGGGTTCCCATAACCAGCAGGTCTCAATCATTGTCTGATGCAGGCAGCTATTTTAAGGACAGCACAATTGTCAGTGTTTTTGTGTCCTCTTGGAGAAACATGGCTCCTTTCCCAACATGGACAGATATACCACCAGGGTGTGGGATCTGGATGTAATAAACCATGCCCACTAGAATGAATCTTTCTCCAATGAATATGTACATATGCTCAGGGTAATATGGGAAGCAAAGTACCAGCAGCCCTGTATCTAATATGGGGTTGAATTTTATCCTGCCAGCCCAAAACTTCTGGAACTGAGAAAAGGAGGTATTTGTGGGTCTCAAGGAAAGGCAACAGGCATTCCTAAGACTGTCCCCCAGCCCATATTTTCCTCTGTAATTACTTAGCCTGCATTGTGCAGACAGCTTGGAGGAATAGAGCATGATATGAACATTTTATATAAGAGTACATGAAGAAAAAAAAAAAAAAAA
>JAQZBX010013919.1:0-15607 GCA_029593785.1 Cabassous unicinctus | reverse complement strand
GCTATTTGAATTTAACTTTCTAATTCAAAACACTCAATATTCTCTTCTAGGGTAGCAGTATCCACTACCTAGACAATGTCTCAAATTCATAGAGACCTTTTACAGGACTGACCCATGGTCTTCTCCATGTAATATTTTTGTTTGTTTTTAGTTCAAAACCATTGAAACATCATCAAAAAATATTTTAACAATGAGGAAAACCTTTTCCAGATGAATCCATGAATTACACATGAGTATAGATTTGAAAGTCTAAGATGTAGGAGTTTATAGCTTACTATCACATATGCAAAAAAATACCTAAAAGATTATATGTTAACCAAACTAGATATGTAATGGGGATAGTTTCACTTTTAAGAACATATATCAAACATCAATTAAAATTCTTTCAAATTTTTTCAGAATAATTTAGTTAAAAAAATAAAACTACTCAGGAATTCAAAATATCTGTGGAACATTCTGCTTAGAGCATTATTAATCTCTCTATTCCAGAGGCTATAGATGATGGGGTTTATGAACGGGGGAACCATGGTGTAGAACACGGCCATGAGAAGATTCCTGAGAGATGCTTTATGTGCAGTGGGACTAAAAACAGCAGTTAACAAAGATATTACAAACAAAATGATTATCATCAAATGCTGGGTACAGGTGGATAAGGCTTTGTTATGGGCTTCAAAAGAATGCATACTAAGTACCATTAAAAATATGTCAATATAGGACTTAAGCAAAGAGGCAGAACATGCTAATACAATACATACACTTATAGGTAAGGCTATCAACTCTGGAAACTGAACATCTGATGAGGAGATCCTCAAAATTTGAGGCACATCACAGAAATATTGATGGATCACATTGGACCCTGTGAAGGGAAGCCTGAACATGTTGCCTGGGTGGATGGCAGAACTGACCAACCTACTTGCCCATGAGCCACCAGCAGCCTGTGTGCACAGACGTGGGGTGATGATAAGCCCATAGTGCAGAGGGTGGCAAATTCCAACATAGCAATCATAGGACATCACCACAAGGAAGAAAAACTCTGTGGATATAAAGAAGATAAACAGGAATATCTGAGAGGCACATGCTATGAGAGAAATTGATTTATTGCCTGTCAGAGAATTCACAATCATTTTGGGAAGATTAACTGAAATACAACAAAGGTCTACGATAGATAAATTTCCAATAAAGAAATACATTGGAGAGTGTAGATGTGGGTTGATAACAATGACAGTAAGAGTTAAAAGATTCCCAGTCAGGGTGCCTAGATAAAACACTGAGAACATTAGACCTTGCAAGACTTGGAGGTCCCTGGAGGATGAGACATCCATTAGGAGGAATTCTGTGATGATAGTGAAATTGTCCATGTCTTCTAAAATGTTGAAGTCTCCCTATAGTCAAATTATAATATGATAAAATATACTGAAAGCTACATAGAGTCAATCCACTTTACTCACAAATAAAATGCCACCATTTTATCAATATATGGCTTTTCATAAGGAATTCTGCCTGATGGAATTAGTATAAAAAAGAGACTGTACTAGAAATCAATGAATGAACTTATTTCTCTTCTCATTTCCTTTCCTAAATGTTCCAATATGTTAATTTCAACTGTCATAGGAGTTGAGAATTAGAACATTCACAGGGTTAAATTCATTAAATTATTTCATATAAAATTAAGACCCATAAATGTTATAGTTATGGAGTGACATTTATACTATTTCAGTAAAATATCTTTTCAAATTCTGCCTTGACACATTCAGTGATTCTTTTCATCTTTTTTCCTTAGTGAATAGTCATCCCAAATATGCCATGCATCACCCCCATTTGTTTGCACAGTCTACAGCTACTACTTATCCTCTGTAGGTATCAGGTGACTAGGAGCATCACTCATATCTCTGGTTCTTTATCCAGGTGATTTAGAAGCAATTTCTCTAATAAAGTTAATCAATGAATCTGAGTGTCTTCTGAGAATGATTAGTATAAAAGAGCCCAGATAGATATATCTCACTATTCTTTCATTTCAGTTTTAATATAAGACACCTGTGTCATTCTATTCTTTCCTCCTTTGCCCCACATTCCGAAATGCTTTTGATTTTATTCAAATAATAATTGATTCCATTTTTCTCTTGCAGTATATTACAGAATTGCCCTGTTCTCTAGTATGGACTAATACTATGGCAAGAAGGTATATCATATGATGTTTGCCATCTCATCCGCACACAGTGTCTAAGTAGAGCATCCCACCTAATACCACTCCTTCTCAGAGAACTCTTGCTAAATTCAGGAATGAAATCTAATATTTGGATGAAGGACAAATTCCTGTTTAGATATCTTACCTACATGCTTTTCTACAATTTACTGAATTCTCCTTATTCAAAATAACTATTTTAACTGCAGCTATTTTACTTGTGCTTTCCTTGAAGCATTCACAGTTATAAATATTAATAAACCTGGTATCAATCTTAATTATACTTTTAACTCTAAGACTAAATTATCATGAAGGGCTTCATTTCAAAACTATCTAATTTTCTAAGCTGGAAAACTTTTAATAGAAGGGTAATAACTATAAGAAAGTAAGAATTTGTATTCTTAATAATATGTTCTTAATATAATCTATTTGTAATTAAAAATAGATACAATTTGTTTAGCATTAGATGTGGATACTAATAATAATAATTTAAATTAATTGAACATTCTTCCATGACTTTCTAGTATTTTTAAAAAATATTTTATGCAATTTTTTCTATAATAACCTTTCTATTTTGCATATTTCTTCTATTGACCTTATTTTCTAGGAGGAAAAGTACTTAAGGCAGAATATTTTATTAAATATCAATTACAATATTTATTTTTTAAGTTGATGCTATCGACTTAAAGGCAAGTTATTAGAAATATCAAAAATTCCATATGATTTTCAAATTTTCTTTATCAAAACCTCACTTTAACATTGTTCCTTAGAAGTCTTATTTCTCTCTTCCATCTCTTGAGATTTTATGACACCTTTCTCCTTAGAAATTGCCAAGATTTCCTAGGGTAAATTTATCATGCATCTGCTTTGAGTGCATCATGATGTAAATATACAGATCCTTGGGTGTAAGAGAAATAGAAGAGAGAGCTCAGGATTTTTTCTCTGGTCCTTATTATGTCAAGAACATTTAGAAATTAATTACTTTACAGTTTCAAAACAGAAATAAAATATGAGTGAGATAATTATTCCTCAGGAGTTGTTAAACTCATAGACTAAAGTACTATATTCAAAATCTATATAGAACATATCTAGTTCTCATATCCAGTAAATAAATATGAGAAATTGTTCATAACTTCATAACTTCACTGATATCTCCAGGGAAAGTATTTTTTTAAACATGGATTGAATTCTCAGAAATGCTTTGCTAACTCACAGTTGCCTACCAATATCTTAACTGTCCTTTACAATCTAGTTCAAGTAATATTTCAGTCTTAATGGTTGTGAGTGTAACATATTTTCCATACATTGAGTAAAGACTATATATAACAAACATTTAATCTGGTACCATTTTTAAAACCCATCACCAGAAAATAGAAGGAGGGTAGATATAAGAAAGCTGAGGGCTAATCTGTGCAGAATTGGCTAAAAGATTGTTTGTAAATCTTTGGAAATAAATAGAAATGGTGAAAGCACATCATGGTGTTGGTAACTAGCAGAGCTATTATATTGGTATGACAGTGGTTGAAAGGAAAGGTATAAGGCCATGTATTATTAGGAAGTAAGATAAAAACTGGAACATGGGACTGTATAAGACAGTAAAACCTCATGCAAAACATGAATATGAATGATATTGCATATGTAGGATTGTTTTTACAAAATATAAATACAAATATACTAAAAGAAGGAAAGAAAGAGCAGCAATATATGGCACTGGAAGCACAGAGAGATTGTGAGGTAATGAGTTTTGTTTTTTGTTTATTATTATTATTATCTTTGGAATAATGAAAGTGCTCTAAGATTAATTGAAGTGATGAATGCACAAATATGTGATTACACCAAATGCCATTCATTGTACACTTTGGATGCATTCATGCTTTATTAATATGTATTAATAAAGTCTATTTGTTAAAATAAAACCAATCACTTACAATGAAACCAGAATCAGTAACATTCAAACAATTTGTTTCAATTTATCACACGGAGAAGAAATAAACATCTTGAAACATATCACAGCTAGTTCAGTGAATTTTTCTTTACCTGTTTCAATGCAAAACACAAATTTATACCTACAAATATACCTGCGAAATGATGAGTTACGTTTATCTTTTGTTACATGACTATATCCTTTGCACAGTTATAAAGACTTTAAAAAATCCATCCAGCCTCTTTATTCACTGAATAAAATTCACAGAGTCACTTCTCAGGGAGAATTATAAATAAATTTATAAATTATAAATAAATCTCGTTTCAGTCTTAATTACACTTAGAACTCTAAATCTAATTATTTTGAGGGGCTTCATTATAGAATTACTTAATTTTTATTTTGGGGGAACTTATAAGAGAAGGGAAATACACTTAGCCTTAACCATCTGAACATTTCTGCTTCTTGATTCTCTGTACACATGGTCATTCCCTAGGAAGCAAACATATGAAGCATCCTTGGAGGAATGGTGATTAAAACCTCTGGAGGAGCCAGTTTTCCCTAAACTCCTTATTTGTAAGTAATCACTGGCTATACTTTTGAGATTAGTTAAATTTGATGCTTTATATCAAAAAATTAACATAGGTTTTGGGGTTAAAATTTACATAAGACTCAAAAAATCTCAGAGGTTAGGGCTAATACATTTTCAATTTTATATAATATTATAAATATATATAATTCATAATATATCAATAATATTGTACAAACTCCAATAAAATATTTTTAAGTGTTTGGACTAACATTATGACATGAAAGAAAATCATATAAAGTTGAAAATTATGGGCAACATCAAATACACACAGAAACTACTAAATTAAAGAGAAATAGGGTACATATCAGAATGTATTTTTAAAAGAAAGCAAGTATAATTGGTTGTGGCAAAGACTAGGACTCATCAAAATGTGTTGAAGAGATATTTTTACATATTATATGACAATAATGAAAGGTACCCTTATATTTTAAGTTACTATGTCCAAAGGCAATTCTGAATTATCCATGTGTAATTTTCTGAAAATTCCTATTAACAGAAACCAATTCAGAAAGTATCAGAATATGGGAGATATTAAGAAACTCCCAGGAAAATCTTGGAAATGAAGCTCAAAACTAAGTCTCCATATATACCCACAGATTATCAGTATAGTTACATAAATTGGCAGAGAACATTTGGTGAGTAGAGAAGAATTCAAATCTATGAAATCAGAATCCCCTTTGACTTACAATAAAATTATGAGGATTTTCTCAGCCTGCTATCCAAGAGTATTTCAGAGTGAATCAAAATACACAGAGGCACTGATCAGATTTGCATCTGGAGAAGAGTATAATGGAAAATGATGGCCAGGAATCTACTAGTGTCATATTTTTTATTATTTTATGAAAATTTAGCACTCAAAAGTGAGGAATAGTAGACACAATATGTACAAAAGTATACTATCTGAGATTCCTTGATATATTGCAGAATGTAAGAATTAAATTTATGTTAATCCTCTTTTCTCATGATTTTGGTTTCAGGATCACTTTACACTTTAAATAATTATTGAAAACCCCAAATAACATAACTCTAAATGTTATATCTATTGAAAATCACTAAATTAGAAATTAAAACTATATATAAGAATATATATAATTTAACAATAATATATTCATTATTTTACTGAACTAATACATAGTAATGTGCATTATTTCACAAAACCAAAATAAAATTATTAAAATGAGAGAAATGGTTTCAATATTTTGAAATTTTCTTTAAAAATTTAAGATAGCTGAATTTTCATAACTACTTTTTTTTATCCCCTTAACTATGTCATACCACTGCCTTCTTGCCTCAGTTTTTTCAGATGAGAAATCAGCACTTCAACTTATTAAACTTCCCTGGTATGTGATGGATCTCTGTTCTCTGGCTGTTTTCTTTATTCTCTCTTTGTCTTGAGCATTTGACAATTTGACAAGTATATGTCTTGGGGTAAGCCTGTTAGGATTTATGCTGTTTGGGGTTTGTTGTGCTTCCTATATTCATGTCCCTTAATAGAGTGGAACTTTACAGCCATTATTTCCTCCAGCACTCTATTTTCCCCCTTCCCCTTCTGTTCTTTCTCTGGGGTACCTATAATGCATATGTTTGTGTGTTTCGTGGTGTCATTCAAATCCCTAAATCCATGCTGGAACATTTTGTCTACGTGTTATGCTATCTGACTAATTTCAGCTGTACTCTATTCCACATCACTGATTCTTTCCTCTGGCTGTTCAAATCTGCTGGTATATATTTCCAGTGTACTTTTGATTTCTTGCTTTGTGCTATTTATCACCATTATATCCATTATCTTTTTATGCATGTTTACAATTTCTTCAGTATGTTCTCCCAGTGTCTTCTTAATATCCTTAATTTTGCCCTTCACTTTATTAAGTTGACTCATGATGCTTGTTTGGGCATCTCTGATTAACTGTCCCATATTCTGCATCTCCTCCTGTATTTTAGTTTGTTCAGTAAATTCAGCCATGTCTTCCTGTTTCTTATTATGGCTTGTAATTTTTTGTTGGTCTCTAGGCATCTGCTTATTCTGATGGTTTTATTTGGTTGGTTAGCTTCTCTTTCTACTCCAGAGTATTACTTTATTGTTTTTATTTTGTGTGTGTGTGGTAAAATTCCCCTATGACTTAATTCTTCTTATTCTATTTCCATACTGTTGTCTATGTTCCCTTGGGAAAAAATTAGGACCAGAGAAAAAGAAAGAGATAAGAAGAGAAAAATAATAGTGATAATAATAAAAATGATAGAAGAGAAATCATAAAAGACCTAGGAAAATAAATAATTAACATGAGTAAGAAATCAAAAGAAGCACAGAGGAATAAGTATAAAAAAGTCAAATAGAAACAATGAAATGAGAATCAAAATAGAAAAAATATATAGAATGAATTAAAAGGCCAGAATGATGAGAAAATATGAAAAGAATAAAGAAAAGTTTAAAAAAATGAAAACAGAGAAGAAAAGAGAGAGAGAAAAACAAGAAAAATTGAAGACTAAACAAAAAGAGTTGGAATGAAAGAACAAAAATCAGAAGATAGAAAAATGAAGGAAAGAAAAGAAATAATGTCAGCAGAAAATAATCAGTAAAAGAAAAAAAAGGGAAACAAAGAAAGGGGAAACACAACAAAGAAGAAATAATACAGCAGTAACTAAAAAATTAAATTAAAAAAAAAGGAAAAACAGCTTTCCTTCTTAGGCTCCTAAGGAGCTTCTCAGTCTTCAGGTGTTCATCAATCAATCACCCTGTAGTCTGCCCTCTGCAGGTGATGTACTAGGTTTTAGTGAGTAAAATAAGGAACAAAATAAAGTGAACCTTTTTAAAAAATAACAGATCCAAGAAAACCTAATACAAAAAGAATGTCTCTGTGTTCCCTGTCATAAGATATCAGCTGGATGCCTGGTAACCTGTTGGATCACTCTCTGGATCACTTCTCTAAGAAAACCTAGGAATGGAAACAGGGACCTCATATTTGTAAGGCTGGAATTCCTCCAGTGAGCTAAATTGTTTCCTTGGGTATATTTCCCCCTTTCCTCAGGCATTTTATATTTCTTCAGTTTGCTAGAGTCCTGCTGATTAGGGGCCTGTCCCCACCCCCATCTAATCTAGTACCTCTCTTTCCTGGGACAGCTGGGCCTTACAGCCGGCCTAAGCAGATCCCACCTTCCCTCTCCCCTTCAGTTCAGTGTCCCTTATTAGATTCAAAGGGGGCTCAGCTGGCCAAACTCACCACAAAGAAATCACTCTGCACCCTCTCATACCTCTCTTCTTCCCAGTGAATGCCCCCTCACTCTCTGTTCAGAGCAAGGATACAGGGGCTCCACCAAGTCTACTTGCCCTGAGGACAGGGTATATGTACCATTTCCTGGAACAGGGGTGAGCAACTGACATTTTCCTTTGGTTTTTTAATCTTTCCACTACTGCCTTAGAAGACTTAGAGCACCTTTCCATTCTTTTTGTATCCAAAGCAGCTCCTTTAGATAGATCCCTGGCTTCTCTCCACTGTGTGTGTGTATGTGTGTGTGTGTGTGTGTGTGTGTCAGAATCTGCCTGCCTACTTTGGCACCAATTTCCCAAAACACTCCATCAATTCTTATAACTCCCAGTCTTTTGCCATAAAGTTACAAACTGAACAGTAAAGACTGTCAAAATTCCTTTTGAATATCATTTTAACAAATCAAATATGTCAATATCCTTAAAAAATTAAATATCATAAAAAATCCTCTAAAACAAGAGTTTTAATATTTAATAGTATGGCTACATTGAGTATGAAAAATTAATTCAAATGAAGTTAAATATGAATGTGTTACAGCCATGATAAATATTGATTGATAAATTTTGATCAAACAAAACAACACAGTATAAAGCAGATATGTCAATATTGAAAAGAAAATAGAGAGGGCAAACAAATACAAATAAAAAGTAAGATTTTAGAATATAAATAGAACACAATGCTTTTCAGAGAACTAGATTCTAACTAGAAATATTGCAAACTAGTTGTCTTACCTGAAATAATACATGTGTTATAAAACATTAGTATATATAAATATTTTTAACAATTTTATTGGTACATATTAAATCCACCCAAAGTGTACAATCAATGGTATTTGGTGTAATAACATACTTGTGCTTTCACCACTTCAATCATTCTTAGAGCACTTTCATTATTCCAGTAATAAAAGTAATAACAAACAAACAACAACAAAAATTCATCACCTCTCAATCTGTCTATGCTTCCCCTGCTGTACATACCTGTTTTTCCCTTTCCCTCTTTCTAGAATATTTCTATTTCTTTATTGTAAAAATAGTCTTATATATGCAATATCACTGATATTCGTGTTTTACATGAGGTTTTATTGTCATATATAGTACCATGTTACAGTTTTTATCTTTCTTTCTAGTAATATGCATGACCTTAGACTTTCCCTTTGAACCACTCTCATACCATACAATAGCACTGCTAGTGACAAACACCGTGATATGCTTTCACTATTTCTGTTCATTTCCAAAGATTTACAAACAACCTCTTAACCAATTCTGTGCAGAGTAAACCTCACCTTTCTGTTCTCTAACCTCATTTTATTTACTGGTTACTTATATTCTAATTATTAACTCCATGGGTTTACACAATATATTTAGTTCATAATAATGCAATCATACAGTATTTACCCTTCTGTGTTGGCTTGCTTCACTCAACATAATAATGTCCTCCAGGTTCATCCATGTTGTCATATGCTTCATGATTTCATTTCCTCATACTGCTACATAATATTCCATCATCTGTATAAACCACAGTTTGTTTATTGATTCATCAATTGATGGACACCTGGGTTGTTTCCAACTTTTGGCAGTCATGAATAATGTGACTATTAACATCAGCGTGCAGATGTCTGTTCATGTCACTGTTCTCAGTTCTTCTGGATATATATCTAATAATGGTATTGTCAGGTCACATATTCATCTTCCTTAGGAACTGCCAAACAGTCCTGCACAGTGGTTCTACCATTCTACATTCCCACCAACAGTGAATAAGTATTCCCATCTCTCCACATCCTCTCCAGCAGTTTTCTGACTTTTTAATAGCAGCCAGTTTAAAAGGTGTGAAATGATATCACATTGTAGTTTGATTAAAATTTCCCTAATCACTAGTGATGTTGAGGAGTTTTTTTGTGTGTTTCTTCACCATTTGTAGTTCTTCTTTGGACAATTGTCTTTTCAAATCTATTGCCTATTTTGTAATTGGGTTGTTTGTCTCTTTAATGTTGAGTTGTATGATCTCTTCCTATACCATGGATATTAAATCCTTATCAGATATGTGATTGTCATATTTTTTCAAATAGAGTTGGCTGACTTTTCACACTTTTGACAAAGTCCTTTGAGGGAAAAAAAGGTGTTGAATTTTGAGGAGGACCCATTTATAAATGTTTTCTTTTATTGCTTGTGCTTTGGGTGTAAGGTGTAAAAAACTACTACCCACCACAAGATCTTGAAGTTGTTTTCCTACGTTTTCTACTAGGAATTTTATGTTTGCTGCTTTTATATTTTGGTCTTTTATCCAATTTGTATTAATTTTTGTATGTGTTGTGAGATAGGGGTCTTCTTTCTTTCTTTTGGATATGAATATTGAGTTCTCCCAGCATGATTTATTGATAGACTCTTCTTTCCCGCTTGGGAGGGCTTGACATCCGTGTTAAAATCACTTGATTCTAGCCATGAAATGTCCTTCCACTTATTTCAGTCTTCTTCAGTTTCTTTTAGCAATGTTTGGTAGTTTTCTGAATAAAGGTCCTTTTCATACCCTTGGTTAAATATATATTTATTTTAGTTGCTATTATAAATGGAATTTTTTTTCTGATTTCATCTTCATACTGCACATCAGTAGTTTATAGAAACACTATTGATTTTTGTGTATTAATCTTGTATCCCCCTACTTTGCTGAAATCATGTAATAGTTCTAATAGCTTTCTTGTGGATATTTCAAGAGATTCTAGATATAGGATAATATCATTTACAAATAGTGAATGTGTTATTTCTTCCTTTCCTATTTGGGTGCCTTTTATTTCTTTATCTACCCTAATTGCTCTAGCTAGAACTTCTAGCACAATATTAAATAAAAATGGTGATAGTGGGTGTAGCAGTTTGATATTGTTTATGAATTCCAAAAATAGATATTGGATTATGTTTGTGAATTGGTCTATTCCTCTAGGCATATTTGATTGTATTAAATTCAGAGATTTCACTTTTATTTGATTAAATAATGGTTAAGGCTTTGATTGGGCTACATCAGTAGGATATTGAGTCCCTGTTCCCTTGATGGGTGGGGTCTCACAGAGAAAACTACATGGCAGAGGAGTTAGTTGGAGTTTTGATATTGGAGCCTCAGGAAGGAAACACAGAGAAGCAGATATGTGATGAAGGAGAGGAGACTTCATTAGACCTGGCAGAGACCCCAGGAAGACAAAAGAACCACTAGCCTGATAGTCTACAGCTGGCCTTGTGGAGAAGGCAGAGCAGCTGAGGCCCCTTGAGAGAGATGAGACTTTTCCCAGCATACAGCAGATATTGGTAGAACCTGGGATCATTGAAACTTAAGAGGAAGAGGCAGTCTAAACCCTTGCAGACATCAGCAGGCAACTTGGTCCAACACATGGCAACAGACTTTGGTGGGGGAAGTAACTTATGCTTCAAGGCCTGGTAACTGTAAGCTTCTACTCCAAATAAATACTCTTTTATAAAAGCCAACAGATTTCTGGTATTTTGCATCAGCACCGCTTCGGCTGACTAATACACTGGGCATCCTTATCTTATTCCTGAGCTCAGTGTGAAAACTTTCAGTCTTTCACCATTGAGTACAATGTTAGCTGTAGATTTTTCATATATGCACTTTACCATATTGAGAAAGTTTCCAAATATTGATATCATTTGGTGTGTTTTTATCAAGAAAGTGTGTTATATTTTGTCAAATGCCTTTTCTGCATCATTCAGGAAGATCATGTGATTTTTCTTCTTCGATCTATCAATGTGGTTGAGTACACTCATTGATTTTCTTTTGTTGAAGCACTCTTGCATACCTGGGATAAAACCCACTTGATCATGGTGTATAATTTTTTAATGTGCTTTTGGATACTGTTTGCAAGAATTTTATTGAGGATTTTTGCATCTCTATTCATTAGGGATTTTGATATGTAGTTTTCTTTTTTTGTAACACCTTTATCTGGTTTTGGTATTAGAGTGATTTTGGCTTCATAGAAAGAATTTGGTAGTGTGAATTCCTGTTCAGTTTTTTAGAGGAGCTTCAGCAAGATTTGTATTAGATCATCTTTGAATGATTTGTAAAATTCACATGTGAAGTCATACAGTCGTGGGCTTTTCATCTTTGAGAGGTTTTTGATGACTTTTTCCATCTCTTCACTTATGATTGGTTTGTTGAAATATTTTATTTCTTCTAGGGTGAATGTAGGTGTTTTTTATGTTTCCAGGAATTTGTCCATCTCCTCTACACTGTCTAGTTTTTGGCATACAGTCATTCATAGTATCTTCTTATGAGCTCTCTTATTTCTGTGGGGTCAGTGGTAATGTCCCCTCTCGCATTTCTGATTTATTTATTTGTGTCTTCTCTTATTTTCCTTTGTCAGTCTAGCTAAGGGTTTCTCAATTTTGTTGATTTTCTCAAAGAACCGACTTTTTTGTTGTTGTCGATTCTCACTATTATTATTTTTTCTTGATATATTTATTTCTGCTCTGATCTTTACTACTTTTTTCTTTCAGCCTGCTTTGGAATTAGTTTGCTTTTCTTTTTTCTATTTCCTCCAGGTGTGCAGTTAGATGTTCAAGTTTATCTGTTTCTTCTTTTTCAATGTAAGCATTAAATTAAGTTATAAATTTCCCTCTCAGCTCTACCTTTGCAGTGTCCCATATGTTTTGATATATTGTGTTCTCATTTTCATTCATCTCAAGATATTTTGTGAATTCTCTTGCAATTTATTCTTTGACCCACTGATTATGTGAGTCAGTTGTTTAAACTACACATATTTATGAATTTTCCCTTTTTATTCCCATTTTCGATATCCAGCTTCATTGCGTTGTAATCAGAGAAAGTGCTTTGTATAATTTCAATATTAGAAATTAATTGGCACTTGTTTTGTGACCCATAATATGGTCTAACTTGGAAAAAGATCCATGAGCACTTGAAAAGAAAGTATATTCTGTTGTTTTGGGTTGCAGTATTCTATAGATATCTGTTAGGTTTATTTCATTTATCATATTATTCAAGTTCTCTCTTTCGTTATTTATCCTTTCTCCAGATGTTCTATCCAATACTGAGAATGGTGTATTGAAGACTCCAAGTATCATTGCAGAGCCATCTCTTTCTCCTTTAATTTTGCCTGTGAGCTTCATATATCTTTGGGCACTCAGATTAGGTGCATAAATATTTAGTATATTTATTTCTTCTTGGAGAATTGCCCCTTTCATTAAGATATAATGACCTTCTTAATCTCTTTTGAGAGTTTTGTATTTGAAAACTATTTTGTCTGATACTAGTATTGACACTCCAACTCATTTTTGTTTACTATTTGTGTGGAATAACTTTTACCAACCTTTCCTTTTTAATCTGGTTGTTTTATTATATCTGATGTGGGTCTCTTGTAGACAACATATAGATGGCTCATAGTTTTCCAATCCATTCTATTAGTCCTTTTCTTTTGATAGGGGAATTCAATCCATTAACATTCAATGTTATTACTGTAAAGGCATTACTTACTTCATCCATTTTGCTTTAGACTGTCTGTTGTCATTCTATTGTCTGTCTTCTTACCCTTTAGTTTGCGCTTCCTAATAATGTACACTTCTAAACACTTTTCCAAATCTCCCATGCGTCTTTTTTTTCCTTTTAGTCTGCAGTACTCCATTTAGTATCTTTTGTAATTCTGGTCTTTTGATAATATATTCTATCAGTTTTGTTTGTCTTTGAAGACTTTGAATTCATCTTCTTTTTTGAAGGACAGTTTTGCCAGGTACTGAATTCTAGGATGGAAATTTTTCTCTTTCAGTACCTAAAATACGTACAATTTTCTCTTCACCTCTAGGTTTCTGATGAGAGGTCGACACTTAATCTTATCGAGTCTCCCTTGTATGTGGTATTTTGCTTTTCTCTTGCTTCTTTCAGAATCCTCTCTTTATCTCTGATATTTGTTATTCTGAATAGTAGGTTTCTCACAGTAGTTCCATTTCAATTTATTATGTTTGGGGTGCATTGTCCTCTTTGGATATTGATATTTATGTCTTTTATAAGGTTTCCAAAATTTTTGGTCATTATTTCCTGAAATATTTTTTCTGCCTCTTTTCCATTCTCTTCTCCTTCTGAGACACTGACAATGAAAATGTTTATGAATTTCACATTGTCATTCAATTCTCTGAGATTCTCTTCCATTTTTGCCAGAATCCATCCTGCAAAGTTTTATGGGGGTCTGTCCAGCAGAGCCCCCAATGGCACAATGAAATTACTCTGAACACAGAGGTTGAGAGATGTCAGGGGGAGAAGAGCTAAAGTAACTATCGTCTTGAGCTGATCCCCAGCATACCTTTTATTCAGAATTTTTTACACTCAAGATCACAGTGATTGTGCAGGGGAGCAGGCCCATGAGGGGTCATAAATAAACATCATAAGAATTCAAGGCTGATAATGAGGAAGCAAGATTACAGAAACATTTAGTGATATACATAGGAAATAAGGTGGGAGATAAAGGAAATAAAAATAGCAGGAAAGTTCCTGTTTATGGCAGGAACTGATAGTGGTGATTTCTCTGTGTGGGCAAAGAAACAGGCCTCCAAGCTATTTCTTAGATGCAAAGATCAGAGGGTTCCCACATCTCCCCCTCTTCTGTTTAAATAAGAAGAAAAAGAAGAGGGAGAAGTATCCTGACACAGTCCTTTATAAAAACTGCCCCCTTCCCAATAGTTCAAAGTAAATAAATGGGAAATAAATTTTGATAGTAATAGTAAGGCCAGTTTGCTATCTGCTATCTGGGTTCTGAACTGAGCTGTGTGTGGGAAACAAAATAGCCATGGCAGCAGGAGGCCTCCTTTGGAAAAGGTGAGGTTCAGTGTCCTACCTCTGTAGGCCCTCAAATTCTCTCCTTTTGGCCCCTCTGTGACTGTGCCTGTCTTAGGTTGTTCCTTCCCTGATGATTCTTACCCTCCACCAGGGCCAAGCAGGGTGGAGTGTTCTATGATAGTTTATGCCTCCATGGCTTCCATGACCTGCACCAGCCTTGAGACTTCCTCACCCATAGGTAGGGCCCCAGCTCTGGTCACTGGTTTTGGGGAACCCAGGTTTCTAATGCAGAGAAGGCCCAGCACAAGGCATTGGGCAGGAAACAGATAGTTCAACAGCAGCTCTTAGAAGGCTTACTCAACCTAGGGATGCCAGACTCGTGGCAGCCCAAGGCAACCTTATGAGTGGGATGTGTACAGGACACCTCCAAGTTATGATAGGAACAATGGGAAGTGGGGCACCAGAAAAAAACTGTGTGTAGGAAGAAAAAAGGGTCACAGAGTCAGCAAAGAGGTAGGCATGGGAGAAGGAGGAAAAGAGACCTTGGGGTGAAAAATTAATTCAAAGGCATTTTAACCAAAGAGCCCCCAAGTCTCCCCCCTTTTGTTCTTTGTTCTTGATTTCTGGATGTGGGAGGCAAGAGAGATGAAGCAGTGGCCAGGGAAATGATTTTCTCTTCAGCGTGAGGAGCTCAAGAAAGGGCCTGACAGATTAACCTAAGAATTGATAATAAAACAAAAAGCATGATTATCCTGATGAGAGATATTATCCACATTCATATATTTAGGCCCTGAAACCAATTTGAGGGATTTAACCAATGTCAATTATCATTAAGTGTTTGAAACACTTTTTGCTGAACAAGAAATTGT
>JAQZBX010013918.1:0-39229 GCA_029593785.1 Cabassous unicinctus | reverse complement strand
AGAGGGTCACACAGAGTCTGTTTGTGAAATACTTAAGTTGAGACCAGGAAAATGAATGAAGTATGGACAGACAAACATTCTCTGGAAATCAATCTTGAGAACTCTCTCAGGATTACTTGGCAATAGCTCCTCTTATTCCTGAAGAATGGTCTGTGCCCAAATTCAACTGTTTCCCAAAAGGTCTTGCCTGTGAGTGGGGACAAATCTTCCCCCTCACTGACAGAATGCCATGCAGCTTGGTCACTCTTACAGCACACGGTGAGGGACAGTGGGAACTTGTTTTTCTGGTGAGGCCTTCAGTCTTTTGGGCCCTAGTACAACAGTGCTGAAAAGCAGTGTCTCACAGATTATTTTGTAAATTCAAATTTCTCTTTTTAGTTGATGCATTGAGCCATCATGCTAAAGTGAGAAGCAGATATCATTCTCTTTGCCTTTTGTTCTCATCTCTTCCCAGGCACATAGGCACAAAAAATAATAAAAGTTGTCTTGGTTTGTCAGGGCTGCTAAGGCAAATACCACAGACTAGTTTGCTTAAAGAAGAGGAATTTTTTGGCTTACAGTTTTGGAGGCTAGAAGTCAAGCAACCACGGTGTCAGTGAGGCCATGCTTCTCCAAAGTCTGAAGTGTTCTGGCAGTGGCTTGCTGGCAATCAATCAATTTCTGCCTCTGTCACACACCTTTCAACTTCATTTTTTTCCTTGAGGCTTCTATTCCTGCTGTGTGCAATATCCCAGCCTTTAAGGTCTCCACTCAGATTTATTTTGGCCTTAACATCTTCAAATATCATATTTACAAATGGGTTCACACACACAGGACCAGGGGTTGGGACTTGAACATATCTTTGTAGGGGAAATGATTCAATCTATGACATCAATCAATCAACAAATCAATCTATTATTTGATGGTAGAAAAAGATATCTCCTCCCTCTTTTTTTAGGTCCCAAAAAACAGACTGATATATATTTACTCCTATAAAGAGATGCTTGCAAATAGGGAAATGTGCTAAATAGTCATGTAAACAGCATCAGAAATTTGCAATTATAATTTGATAAAAGCTATTGGACAAAATGTACAAAGCCCTAAGAGATTCAGAATGATAAAGGCAGGTGCATTCAGCAGGAAACTCTTGTACACTGAGTTTTGAAATATGCTAGTTCTTTGTCCAGTGAAAGGTGAAACCATTTTCTTCCAAGTAATCCAGGTAGGGATTATTTAACCTAAGATTTTTACATAGCATTCTTCATGCCACAAAATTTAAAAAGGAGAGACAATGTGGTATAGATTAAAATTTACTTCAAAAGATAAAAAACACATAATGAATGTCAGTGATAATGGACTATCCATAGAACTGATGGGAGGTTGGAGGAAGGAACAAATGAACTCTGGGCATTTGTAGGTCTGTGGTTGAAATGACAATGGTGGGAATGTTATTAGGCCAATATGGCAGGAGAGGGTCACTGATGAAGGGCATTGGTGGTGGGGGGAAGTGTGGGAAAGGGGACACCTGGGGCATGCTTGTGTGGAATATGAATGTGTTCATCCTGGCATAGGGTGCTATTTCAGTGGCTGGAGATCCACATGATAAGCAATAAAATAACAAACTCCCAACCTAAGGAATCCTGCTACATTCTCAGAGGGGCAAGAACATCTCAAGTACAGAGGCGGTGATAATAAAAGAAAACAGATCTGTATGTCAAGCCCTCAATGTTAATACATGTAACTATGAACCTTATTCTTCAAAAATTGAGACTTAGTTGTTGTCATAGGTTCCAAGGGAAGAGGAGCATTGGTCATTTTGGGGGCATGGGAATGGTTCTGCATGATCTTGCAATGACAGATATAGGCCATTATACATTTTGTTAGAGCTTATAAAAGTATATGGTGCAAAAGGTAAATCATAATGTATACCACTGACCATGTTTAGTAGCAATGCTTCAGTATTTGATAGTCAATTGTAGCAAATGTTCCATACTCATGTAGGATGTTATTGGTAGGGGAAGATGTGGAGGGTAGGAGTGATATGGGAATCCCCTACATTTTCTATGTGACTTTTCTGTAACCTAAAGCTTTTTCGAAAATAAAGTGAAAAAAAAAAAAAAAGACACTGGGGGAGCATACAGAAGAAATTGTCAATATGCATAAAAGCTAACAGATCTTACGGTGAAGAAAAGCACAATGCAAAAAGACATTTTTTATTTTTTAATTATTTTATTTTATTATTATTATTTTTTGTTGGCTTTGTTTTGGAGGAGGTTTTGGATTGCAGAAGGGCTGCAACTGTGCCAGGGGAGGATCACTGGTGTGAAGTATCAGTGGTGGGGGGATGTGTGAGGAGGGGTGCACCTGGGCATGCCTCTATGGAATATGAATATGTTCAGATGGTCATGGGGTATTGTCTCAGTGGGTGGAGACCTACACAATAATAACTGATGGAATATTGAATTCTCAACCTGGGAAGTTCTGCTACATTTTCTAATAGAGAGGCATGAATCTCTGGAGTACATGGACATTGCCCAGTGAAGGAGGACGAACCAATATGTGAAGCCCATGATATTGATGCTTGTACTTATGAACCTTGTTCTTGTGAAATCAAAACTTAGCCTAGTAATATATATTACCTAAGAGTTACCCCCTGAAAGCACTCTTGTTAGTCAAATGTGGCCTCTCTCCAAGCCAAACTCAACATATAAATTCACTACCTTCCTCCAACATGGGACATGACTCCCAAGGATGCGCCTACCTGGCACCAAACAATTATTACTAAGCACCAACTAGTGATGCGTTTGGAAAAAATACACCTAGACCAAAAGAGGGAAGTATTAATTACAAATGAGTTTTTATGGCTAAGAGATTTTAAACTGAGTCAGGAGGTCATTCCAGAAGTTATGCTTATGCTCTTCTCAAGAGGATCTCACTGCCTGCCACAGTAAACAATGCCTCAAGCAGGGGTGCTCCTGAGGGCTCTAGAGACATCTTGACAGTCTAAGCAGGGCAGACAACCCCAGGAAATTGGCACCCCATCAATGGGCCTACCTTGGAATATATGATAACTCATCTCCCCAATTTATCAGAGTTAGACTCATTTATAATTTTCCTATACATGGTTCTTCTGCCCCATTTAATTGAACCTATAATTAGCTCTATATCCATTAAATATATGTTCCAGAGACTTAAATCTTCTGGCTGTTCATATGCTGATTAAGCCCTGAGTCTCAGCAGAGTTGCAGCCAACACCTACTCTCCAAGGACAGCTAACAAAAGGATGATGATGGACAACGCCAATCCCAAAAATCAGAGCATCTACAACTGAAAGCAAGAAAGTTCCATCCAACTGCCACATGGGATCTAAGCCCCTTATCAATCAGAAGCAGAGTGGACATCACCATCCCCAAATCCTCAAGATTGAGAAATGAACAAACATAAGGGGGGAATGCAACTATGGACTAAAGTAGACTTTTTGTTATTCTAGTAATCGAAGAACTTGTAACATTGATATAAAGACAGTGGTCACCAGAGGTTCTGAGGGAAAGGAGAGGGAAGAATAGTTGGACATTGGGGCATATTTGAGACCTTGGAATTGTTCTGTATGATATTGCAATGATGGATACAAGCTGTTATAATTTTGTCAAAACCTATAAAACTGTGAGGTGCAAAGTATAAACTGTAATGTAAACTATAGTCCATGCTTAGTAGCAATGCTTCAATATGTGTTCATCAATTGTAACAAATGTACACTAATGAAAGATGTTGTTAATGGGGGAAAGTGGTTTATATGGGAATCCCTTATATTTTCAATGTAATATTTATATAATATATAGCTACTTAAAAATAAAGGGAAAAATGTATCAGATAAAAATGTATGCCCTGGAATATGTTTAATTATACATTCTGGACAGAGGTATTTGTTTTAATAGAATATTGCTTTCATGATTTTCTCTGTATCTGTTGTCAGTTTCTGTATATGAAAATGTTTTTTCATATCTAAAACATCCTATTAAAACCTACAAAATACAATTGCCACAAAATATTACATGGCATCTCCCCCAAGATGTTTTAACTTCTCAGAGAAAAGCAAATATGATAATTTTGCCAGTCCACCAAGTTTTAATCTACTATGGTTACCTAACTCTTAACTTCAAATTATTTTTTTTTGTTCTTCTAACATAAAGACACATTCCAATGCCCATATTTAATATAATTTATTATTTTATTTATATAATATAATTAATATACATTAATAAAATGGTTTTTGACTTTAAAGCAAATGTTAAAAATCATGAGAACAACAGATAAAGATGCATATAGTGATGGTTCTGTGACATTAGCAGCTGACACATAATCAAGCTAAATCTTGCTTAAACATTATTATTATTGCATTTTAGCATCTCTAGACTTTTAATTACCTGGCATAGCATATGTCAATGTTCCATTAAAATGTACTGTATTTTCCATTTCATTGTTATTTTTTGTTGTTATACTAATATTTAATCTTTTCTTATTATTTTAATTTAATGGTACCCAGGGAGAACTTCTAGCCCTTATGTCTCTGAATATAGACCTCAAAGAAAGTGAGTTCAGCATTTTCAATTTTATTTTCTGATTTTCAAAACTGACTGAAAGCTATAATATTTAGCAAAACTTACTCTTGCAAAATGGATCCATCAAGGGCTGAATAAGAGACAATCTTCTACTTCTTGCTCTGCAGCTGGTAGTTATCACAGCTTAGATTTTTGGTTGATTTTGATGAGTTGGCATCTTAATGGCAGTGGAAACATCACTTCCAAGTATTTACATTAAACTAAATGATTTGCAATTAGTGCAAGATAATATGCCTCTTGACATAACAAAATGTAAAATTAATAAGGTGAAAATGGAACCATTGAAAATACATTCTTGTAATTTTTCAGTGTTTGAATACATTCCTCATGAAACAGAAATAATGACTGTCTGAATTATTTGGCTTCCTATAATAAAATTACTTCCTAATTGAAAAGAAAATAATGAGGGAAGCAGATGTGGCTCAACCAGTTGGGCACCAGCCTACCACATGGGCGGTCCCAGGTTTGGGTCCCTGTGCCTCCTCAAGAAGATGAGCAGATGCCACACTCACTGCAATGAGTTAGACTCCACACTGCTGCAACAAGCAGATGCTTAAAGGAGCAGATGCCACAAGCCAGCAGATGCCACAGCCCACGGGGAGTAGATGTGGTTCAGACCATTGGGCACTCTCCTCCCATGTGTGATGTCCCAGGTTCAGTTCCTGGTGCCTCCTGGAGAAGGCAAGCAAACAATGAGCAGATACATGAGAGAAGCATCTGGGGAAGCATTTATTTTTTTTAAATAAATAAAATAATAAAGTAAATAAATACATCTTTTAAAAAGCCATTAATAAAAAAAGAAAGAAAGAAAATAATGATTCTTTTGTTACTTTGACTTAAGAATCTTTGGAGGAAAGTTTATTGCCTTAATAAAGATTATTTGTGTGTGGAGTAGAGGGGGAGCCTAAGAAATAGGTAGTTCAATCATGGAGAAAATTAGTATAATATGGATGAATCTTTAAAACATGAATTGAAGCAGAAATGTTTAAACATCCTGTTCCGTGAATTGTTCTGTATTTTCCCTGAATATACTGAGGCCTCCACTTAATATACATATAGATTTGGATGCTATGTGTATGTTTTCCGGCTTTTATCCCATTAGACATGACATTGTGTTAACCAAACCACTAACTGTAGAAATCATATCAAGGGATGATTTTTAGTTAAAAAATAAGGACAACAGTTTTCTAATATACCCTGCTATACCTGCTACAAATATGTTTACAATAAAGATCAGAGGATATGCAACCAGTAGATTTCATTTTCATTTGGAAAGGTAAGTCACAATAGAATAGAAAGGTTAATTACAACCAATAATAAGATATAGGTAGTCTGCCAACCTAGCACCTACATTTTGAGTGCAATTGAATTCAAATTATTTCAAAAAAAAAATGGGGTCTATAAAATCCACCAAGACCCTGGACTATGCATCTTAAATTTGTAGCTAAATAGTAATAAAATCACAAGCAAAACACCCTATCTTTTCCTTATTCTATGAGTCAGCATAGCATTATGGTTGCTAAAATCACTATGAGATCCAAATTACAAAATCCAGTCTGAGTTCAAATTATGCTTTTAGCACTTAATAGGTGGGTGAACTTGATAAACTACTTATCTGAAGTTCAATTTCTTCATCTGTTAAAAGGGGATAAAAGCAGTCATATAACATAAGTTTCTATGAGTTTTAGTACATATAACGGGGCCTTGTATATGACACTGTCCAGGGAGTCATGGCTCATACATCCATAGATTCTAAGCATGTTTACCATAAGCAATCCTAAACAAGGGAAATACTGTTATGATCACTCTTTAGCTAAGTTTTTTTTTTTCCTGGCAAATATTAGTCTGCTCACCTAAAATGTAGTTATAATGTTGGAGCTTAGGTTCAATAACCTAGCTTCTTTTCCTTTTTCATGAACATCCACCCTCTACCTCATCCCTGTGATCAGGGGAGACATAAATCATAGGCCAGCAGCATTAACTTCTTTCTCCTATTGATTAAATCACACAGGATGGAGATGTGCAAACACAAAGTAGATCAAGATTGGGGGCTAAGTGCTAAAATTATATTTCTCTCATATATGAATCATATTACCTATGAAAATGTCTCCATTGGTCAGATCCAAGAGCTAAGCCATGAAGCCAAAAGTTAACTCTCTTCATTGGCAAAGACAATAATAAATAAAAAAAAAAACCTCTAATATACAACAAAAGATCAGGGTCTGATCTTCATTTGTACAGCCCTAATTTTCTCAAGAAATCTAGAATTTAATAAAGAAATTGATCATACTCCTTTCCATCATTCCCCTATTCCAGGGAAGCAGTACACAATTTAAGCTAATCCAATTGATGCATTCTTTTCCCTAGTCCCCAGGATTTTTGTATAAGACTGAGATTTTCCAATATGAGTACCTCTTAGGAAGTTAAAGCCAGTAAGTGCTTTTATTGCAGATATTGAATGAGGAAGAATATTGCTCTGGATACTATAGAGAAAGACTATTTTAAGATTAAACACAAAGAATAGAAGGTGAGACTCAAAAGGAATCTGTATCCTTGATGATGCTTAAAACTCGTCGAATGGCTGGTATTTTAAGATAATTAAATATTATATTTTTTGTGTGTGAGACAGTTTGAGTTTGGGTAGTTGTTAATTATGAGCAAAGTATGCTGCTGACTGATGCACAGGGTAAAATTAGAAGGTTGTTGTGCATGGAGATGAAGCATAAGAATTATCTCATTTTGTAATTGGCATGTATGCTATGGATTGCTCAATAAGAACTAATAATTTCAGTTTGAGAATAATGTAACAACAAATGTAGGCTTGTCAGTTCCTCAAGCATAAATTTTCTCAATCTTAAAACATGTGAACAAAAGAGATAAGTTATCCCCCTCCCAATAAGCCCAATACATAAGAGTGAGACAAACATAGGACTGACACTGTAGATTGTGTTGTTCAAAACTGGAAAAAACAGGAGTCCCAAAAGAGTTACTGGCCCATGTGAATTTTGAAATCCAGTAGAGAATGCATTGGCTGTTCCTTTATTAGGACTCAGGCCCCAGGGCTCTTGGTTCCTCCTTCTGATGTATTCTTTCTTTTCCATTATAAGTATCCCATCTTTTATATGAGTAGCTTTATATAATAATTTCTTTATGTAGAAGTTTTGGGTTCCAAAGGCACTTTTTATGTTCTAATCTCTCTTCCACACTTAGTGCAAGCTGATGGTGTTTCTGTGAGTACAATTTCCTTAAAAATCTATGGATCTACCATGAATCTTATTGGGTTTCACTACATTAGTCATATGCCACACTGATTAGGTTGATGCAAAAGTAATTGTAGTTTTGCATTGTTGAAATTTGCCATTTGATATTGGAGTACATTATTAAGTAAATGTGGTTATGTTATATATCATTTTAATGTGCATTTCTCACTTTATGCTTTTTTGCTAATAACTTATTATTTTCTGTTTATTTTGTATTTATTTTGGACTATGGAAATGATGTTAGGCAAAAAGGAAATTCGAGTGATTTTCTTATTTGAGTTCAAAATGGGTTGTAAAGCAGTGGAGACAACTTGGAACATCAACAATGCATTTGGCCAGGAACTGCTAACAAATGTACAGTGCAGTGGTGGTTCAAGAAGTTTTGCAAAGGAGATGAGAGCCTTGAAGATAAGGAGCATAGTGGCTGGCCATTGGAAGTTGACAACGCCCAATTGAGAGCAGTCATAGAAGCCGATCCTTTTACAACTACACAAGAAGTTGCCGAATACCTCAATGTCGACCATTCTACGGTCATTCGGCACTTGAAGCAAATTGGAAAGGTGAAAAAGCTCGATAAGTTGGTGCCTCATGAGCAGACTGAAAATGAAAAAAATCGTCATTTTGAAGTGTCGGCTACTCTTATTTTATGCAACAACAATGAATCATTTCTTGATTGGATTGTGATGTGCGATGAAAAGTGGATTTTATATGACAACCAGTGATGACCAGCTCAGTGGTTGGAACTAGACAGTCCAAGGCACTTCCCAAAGCCAGACTTACACCAAAAAAGTCCATGGTCACTGTTTGGTGGTCTGCTGCCAGTCTGATTCATTACAGCTTTCTGAATCCCCAAAAAACCATTACATCTGAGAAGTATGCTCAGCAAATTGATGAGTTGCACCGAAAACTACAATGCCTGCAGCCGGCATTGGTCAACAGAAGGGGCCCAATTCTTCTCCACAACAATGCCTGTTTGCACATCACACAACCAATGCTTCAAAAGTTGAACGAATTGGGCTACGAATTTTTGCCTCATCCTCCATATTTACCTGACCTCTCGCCAACTGACTACCACTTCTTCAAGCATCTCGACAACTTTTTGCAGGGAAAACATTTCCACAACCAGCAGGATGCAGAATATGCTTTCCAAGAGTTCGTTGAATCCCAAAGCATGGATTTTTATGCTACAGGAATAAACAAACTTATTTCTCGTTTGCAAAAATGTGTTCATTGTAATTGTTCCTATTTTGATTAATAAAGATGTGTTTGAGCCTAGTTATAATGATTTAAAATTCACGGTCTGAAACCACGATTACTTCTCCACCAACCTAATACCAATGTCTCCAAGATAAGCTGTCTCTATTTTGAGTTTCTACCAAGGTTGCTGAGGAAAAACATCCCTTAAGCTCCTTAGAAACCACATCATTGGCTGAATGTTTTGTTCAGGCAGTGACTCAGATCATTCTGAGATCCTAACAAATATTTAACAACACACTTGGCTTCATTTTCATCATATGTAGCAGTTTGGCATTATTTATAAATTTCAAAAATAGAGATTGAATTATGTTTGTGAACTGTTCTTTTCCTCTGGGAATATTAGATTATATTGGATTCAGAGGTTTACTTTATTAAATAATGATTAAGGCTTTGATTGGGCCATGTCAGTAGGACTTTGAGTCCCTGCCTCCTTGGTGGGCAGGGACACACAAAAAAAATGCACTGCAGAGAAGGGAGGTTGGAGTTTTTGAGCTGAAGCCCTAGGAAGTAAGCAACAGAAGAGCTTGGTCATGAGGAAGGAGAGAAGGTCCCTGGAAAAGAGACAAGCCATTTGCCTGACAGTCCACAGCTGGCCTTGTGAAGAGAACAAAGCAGTTGAGCCCGGAGAGAACTGAGCCCCAGGTAGAGAGACAAAGCCTAGAGAGCCTAACCGTGGAGCCTTAAGAGGAAGAGGAAAGCTGAACATCAGCAGCCATCTTACTCCAATACGTGGCAACAGACTTTGGTGAGGGAAGTAACTTATGCTTTATGGCCTGGTAACTGTAAGCTTCTACCCCAAATAAATACCCTTTATAAAAGCCAACAGATTTCTGGTATTTTGCATCAACACTCCTTTGGCTGACAAATATACCATATTTCCCAAAATGCATACTGGATTTGTTCTTTGTCCATATATAATTTCTTAGTTTTAGCATCTTTTGTCATCTAGCAGGGTTAGACATTTTCAAAGTCAGCAAGTTCCAGATTCTTTGTTTAATATTCCTTTCCTTATCTTATCACTCTCTTCTCACATTTCACTGTAAGCAGCAAGAAGTATTCAGGCAATATTTAAAACTTCACCTGGAATCCTTTCCTATATCAATCAGTTCATTAGGCACATTATCTACTTTCCATATTATAGCACATAGCAGTGTTGCTAAATTCTGCCACTACATAAAAATTGTTTCATTTTCTATAGATTCCAATAACATTTTGCCCACTTTTGTTTAAGTCCTGACTGGCATTCTCCTTGACGTACTTCAGCAGAAGTTAACAGTCTCTTCAAGGCTTTTTAGGCTTTCACTATTACTCTCCCAATGTCATTCCTGCTTCCACCCATTACCATCTCCCAATGTCAGACCCAAAGTTTATATTTTGTTATGGAGCAAGTACTCCACTGTCAGATATCAAATTCTGTAATATTTACCTATTGCTGCATTAAAAAATTAATGATTTATCTATTTCTTAAAACAAGAATAAATCTTTATTATATCTCACATATTATTGTCAGAAATTTGGGAACAGCTAATCAGGAAAGTCTCAAGGTCTTTCATGAGATTACAAGGCACTAATTGGCATCTGATGGCTTGATTGGGACAAGAAGATATATGTTTTCAAGGTAACTCAATCATACAGCTGGAAACTTGATCTGGTGTTGGCAAGAAGCTGCAATTTCTTCTTGCATGGGCAATTCCACAGGACATTTTGAAGACTGCCATCTGATTACACCCAGATTTCAAGGTGGCACCTTCAATATTTTCTATGACTGAACCTCAAAAGTCACATACCAGCTCTTCAACAATATCCACTTAGTCACATGCATCAGCCTTTTTCCTCAAAAGGGGGATTATCCAAGAGCATGAATACCAGGAGGCAGATCATTGCAGATCATCTTGTAGCCTTATCACAGATCACGTGATAGAAGAGAAAGTACTTAATATTCATTTGATCTGTTATGAGGAATGAAAATGTCCTGATACCCCAACTCAAAAGAGAAAAATAGAATCACATATCTGTTTTTTACTTTCTGTATTATAATTGAATAATTGTAATAATATATTTATTAATTTAATTCATATATTGTCCAGCACTTTAAATTTTCTATAATTAAATCTAATTATCACAAGTTATTTGTAATTGATTTATTCCTGTTTCAGCTCTCCTACTTTATTCCTTATCAATTCATAATTGCAAATATTTAGATGAAGTTTTGAGCTGATACCTAGCCCAAAGGAAAGAAAGCTATGTCTCTACACTTTTACTGCAATGATATCTTTGAAGTCTCATTTAGCTCTGTAATTCTCCACTGTTTTGTTAAGAGACAATAAAATATATTTAAAAATATATAAATTCCCATAATTTTCACTTATGTTGTTATGCTGTTAAAGTCAGACCGTATTGCTAAATGATAAAACATGGGAAATAAAATGAGTAATTGCCACAAAAACAGTAGTTAGGACTAAGGGAGTAGACAATGTTGAATAAAAGTTTTCAAAAGGAAAAATAAATACAAGAAATGAAAGAAGGAAAGACCAAGTATGCAAATAAAGGGTCACAACTCAAATACCTATAGGAATCAGACAGGTAACATAAACGGGTAAAGCAAGGTTAGATGATCTCTGTGGAAAAGTAAAGAGAACATGCAACATTTAAAAGTAACTGCAGCTCATGACAGTTTTTGATATAACTTATTTTTCTTCTAAAATACCTGGAAATATGGACTTTTATTTTAAGTATTGAAATTTTTTATAACAGCTTTATTGAGGTTTAATTAACATACCATAAAATTCACATCTTTAAAGTGTACAATCCAGTTTTTTGTATACAGAGTTGTGCAACCTCACCACTTTTGAAGTTTAAAACATTTTCATCGGGAAACAGGTGTGGCTCAATGGATAGAGCTCCCATTTACCATATGGGAGGCCCCGGGTTCGCTTCCCGGGGCCTCCTTGTGAGGGCAGGCCAGCCGGCCCGCACAGCACAGTAGGCTGATGTAGCAAGACCTCACAGCAGGAAGCAGGTGTGGCTCAACCGATAGAGCCCCCGTTTACCATGTGGAAGGCCCCGGGTTCGCTTCCCGGGGCCTCCTTGTGAGAGCAGGCCGGCCCGCGCGGCGCGGTGGGCTGATGCAGCAGGACCTCACAGCAAGGGGGAGATAAGCAGACACGGAAGAAACACACAGTGAATGGACACAGTAAAACACAAGCAGCAAGGGGGGGATAAATAAATAAAAAATAAATAAATCTTTAAAAAAAAAACCACACCAAAAAAACACATTTTCATCACCCTCCCAAAATTTCCATACCAGTTATCAATCAATCCCCATCTCCCTCGCTGCTCTGCTCATGGTAGCCACTAATTTACCTTCTATATCTATGGGTTTGCCTATTCTGAACATTTTATATAAATGGAATCACATATATTTTTTGTGTGTGACTGACTTCTTTTACTTGGCATAATGTTTTCAAGATTCATGCATACTATAGCATATATCAATATTTCATTTATTTTTACTGCCAAATAATATTCCATTGTTTGGATAAACTACATTCATAAGTTGATGGGCATTTGGGTTGTTTCCACTTTTATACTATTAAGAATAATGCTTCCATGAAGATTCCTGTTCAAACTTTTGTGTGGACATATGTTTTAATTTTTCTTGATTATATAATTAAAAGTGGGATTGCTGAGCCATATGGTATCTCTATTTTTAACATTTTGAGGAGCTGCCAAACTATTTTCCAAAGTGGCTGCCTTATTTTACAATCCCACCAGTAATGTATTATGGTCAAATTTTTCACTTCTTCACCAATTCCCGTTATTTTTTTGTTCATTGTTTGTTTGTTTATGGGAGTTGTAGTTCTTTTCCTAGTTTGCTGAGTATTTTTATTTTGAAAGGGTGTTGTATTATATTAATTTTTTTCTGTCTATTGAGAAGATCATGAAGTTTTGTCATACATTCTATTAATATAGTATATGACATTAATTGATTTTTCAGATATTAATCCAGTCTCGCATTCTTGGGATAAATATCACTTGGCGTGATGTTATAATCTTTTTTATATGCTGCTGAATTTGGCTCGCTGATATTTTGTTAAGTTTTTTTACATTTTATTCATGAGGACTATTGGTCTGTAGTTTTCTTTTTTAAAAAATAAATATATATTTAAAGATACTTAGATTACATAAATGTTACATAAAAAATAAAGGGGATTCCTATATGCTCTGCTCCCTCCACCTCCCACATTTTCCCACATTAACAACATTCTTTATTAGTGTGGTACATTCATTAAAATTGATGAACACATTTTGGAGCATTGCCACTAAGTATGGATTATAGTTTACATTATAGTTCAAACTCTCTCCCACATAATTTTGTAAGTTATGACAAAATATATAATGGCCTGTATCTGTCATTGCAACGTCATTCAGGATGATTCCAATGTCCCAAAAATGCCCCCACATTACACCTGTTTTTCCCTCTCCCTGCCTTCAGAACGTCCAAGTGGCCACTGCCTCCACGTCATTGATGTAAGTTCTTCCATTGCTAGAATCACAATAACTCTATAGTAGAATACCAGCAAGTCTACTTTGGTCCATAGTTCATTCCCCAATTCTGAGGATTCTGGGATGGTGATGCCCACTCCACCTCTAATTGAGAGGGGGCTTTGATCCCATAGGGCAGATGGATGGGATTCTCTTTCTTGCAGTTGCAGACTCTCTTGGTTCCTTGGGATGAATGTTGTCCATCATTATCTTTTTGTTAGTTGTCCTGGGTGAGTCCAATGAACTGGAGAGCAGGTGTTGCAACTCCATTGAAATTCAGGGCCCACCTGTCACATGGACAGCCCAAAGATTTAAGTATCTTGGACATATACCTATCAAATCCATTAGTTTACTTTTCTTTTGATGTCTGTTTGGATTTAGTGTTAAAATAATGCTGAGCTCATAGAATGAGTTAGGGAGTGTTCCCTCCTTTTCCAGTTTTTGGCAAAATCTGTTATTGATTGATATTTCTTTTTTGAATGTTAGGTAGAAATTACCAGTGAAGTCATCTAGGTTTTGGCTTTGTGGAAATCATTTTAATTACCAATCACTTTACCTGTTACATATCTTTGCAATTATAGGTCTTTCTTTTTGAGTCAATACTGGAAGTTTATGTCTTTCAAGAACTTATCTAGTTTGGATTAATGCCTATTTAACTTCAATAATATTCAAAAACTTTGCTCCAATTTAGCTTGATTCCATCCCCCACCTTTGTGCTATCATCATCATACAAAGTGCATCTTTATTCCTTATAAGCCCATCCACAGAGGTTTGTAATTATAGTTGTATATAATTCTCATTTAAATAATATGGAAGAAGAGTTGCAGACAAACATATATTATACTATATTTTGCATTAACGTATATAATAACTTTTAATGATGATCTTTATTTCTTCATATGGATTTCATTACTGTTTAGTGTCCTTTTCTTTTGATCTAAAATATTTACTTTAGTATTTCTTATAGGGCAGGTCAGCTAGCAAAAAATTCTCTAGGGATTTCTTAATTTCTCCTTTATTTGTAAAGGAAAGTTTTGCTGACTGTAGAATTCTTGGTTGACATTATTTTCATTAAGCACCTTAATAATACCATACATTCTTAGCTCCATAATTTCTGATGCAAAATCAACTGTTAATCTTATTGATATTGCTAGTACATAATGAATCATTTTTTTCTTGCTATTTTGAAGATTCTCTCTTTGTCTTTTTCTTTCTGCAATTTGGCTATGATTTTCCTGGTGTGGATTCTTTAAATATATTCTACTTGGTATTCACTGAACTTTGATGTTAGTCATCAAATTTGAGATGGTTTTGGTTATTATTTCTTCATTCTTTTTGTCCCTTTTACTTCTCTCTTTCTAGGACCCATTTTGCATTTGTAGATATGCTTGATACTTTACCAAATTTCTATGAGTTTCTGTAAAATTTTCTCTTCTTTTTTTTTCTGTTCTTCAAACTGGATTATCTTAATAGTCCTGTAACTATATTTGCTGATTCTTTTTCTGACAGCTGAAATGTGCAATTGAGCTAAGCTAGTGATTTTTTCAGGTCAAATATTTTTCTTTTGAACTTTAGAATTTATATGTTTAAAAAAATATTTCTCTTTTATTGGTATTCTCTATTTGGTAAAACATTATTATGCTTTTCATTCTTTAGATATGGTTTCCTTAAATTCTCTGAATGTAGTTCTAATATCTGATTTAATGCCTTGTTATTCAGTTCAATATCTGGGCTTTCTCAGGAACTGTTTCTATCGATATTTTACCCTGAGTATAGGAAATACTTTCCTATTTTTTTTTTCTTGTCTTATAATTTTTGGTAGAAATTGAATGCGTTAAATAATATAATGTAGCAACTGTGGAAATCAGATTTCCCTTCTCACCTAGGGTTTCTTTTTGTTGCCCTTTTTTCTTAGTGGTGTTGCTGTATGTTTATTCACTGACCTTTCAGAACTAATTATGTAAAGTCTGTATTCTTTGTCTATTGCAGCCATTGAAGTCTCTGCTCAGTTAGCTTAATGGTTAGCTAATGATTGGACAGAGATTTCCTTAATGTCTTGAAGGATTGAGTCTCTCAACCTTTTACTGATGGACTCTATTTGTGTGCTTTGATATGCCTTCAGCATTTCAGCAGTTTACAACTCTTCTTTATCCTCTCTTCCTTTCCTGGGCAAAGCCTCAAGATTAAGCTGTAAGTGAGAGCTTACAGTGTTTTCAGGTCTTTCCTGATCATGCAAAAAGCCTGAAGTAGGCATGTTGCCTTCTATGTCTGTAAGAATATATAAGAGATTTTCAAAGCCTCCTATGGATATCTCATTCCAAATCTTTTCCGTTTAAGTGTTCAGCCAATTGCCACCTTAGGCATAGGTAGTGTTATACATAAACCCTGTGTGAATTGTTGTTGTTGTTTATGTTTTGGGAGGTTGCTTGTTTGTTCCTTTGTTTGTAATCAATATTTTGGGAAAATGACTTTTCCCACTGAGCAAGTTTGGTGTCAGATCAGATAAATGTAAGTCTTAGTCTTATGAATGGCACTTCTCTAGGAAACTGATGAAAAGTCAAAGAGTAACAATTCTCTATGGATGGGACTTTTTAGGAAATTAAACCCATTCTTCCCCCTCCAGTGATTTCTAAACTATACTTTTACACATCAACCTTTGTTTCAAGGCTGCTGGTTTTCAAGGATTTCATGGAGTTGGAGTGAAAGAGGGGAGAACAGGACAAGGTAAAACACAACAAAGCTCATTGTTCTAATTAAGGCTTTGGAACTTTGCTATCCTTTGATCAATTCCCAGAATTCTGAAAAAGTTGATTTTGACAATGTTTGGCATTGTTCCTGTTTTTATGGAGGAGTGGATTTTTGGAGGTCTTACTCTTCTATTCCAAAAGTGCATCATTAGTCTCTCATTTTTAAATGTTAAAAATTCTAACAATTTTTCTTAAATTTTCAATGTAGTTCAAGGAAAACCTTTCCCTGAGCGGTCTACAGGCACAGATAGAGCAACAGTTTGTGACTTCTTATGTAGGCTTGGGTAGTTCAGGTCAAGAAAATTAACTGAATGGCTTGATGAAAAATACTGATGGAGAATCTCTTGAAGGTATTGCTTCATTACGGTAAAAGAAAGAAAGAATATATTTTAGAATCAACCAAAAATTAAGTATTTTTATCGCACTTTAGGAAATTGGGATAATGAACAGTCAATTTTATAAACATCATCAAACAGCACAGAAAATACTATCTTCAGTTATGCAGATTCTGAGGTCAAATTTCAATCAGCAAATATTTTGGTGCTGAATGAAGAGTTTCGAATATCTAGAAAATTCAATTTTGTACGCCACCATATTCTTTATAGGTGTTCATTTTCTTAGATCACAGGAATTTTTGATTCTCTATTAACTAGTGTAGAGTACACCACCCTCCTCTTTTTAAACAAGCACCTGAATATACATATGCACATTCATATATGCATGGGAGACTTATTTGGCAAATAGATAAAGAGAGATGTTCTCCTAAGCTAACAAAGAGGCATTGGGTTGAGAAAAGAAAACAAGAAGTATAAGCTGGAATGGAAGGCCTTCTATTCCATACTAGGTATCTTGGGGTGACTTTAAGCATACTTTAGAGATAGGAACTTAGAGACAGAAGCTGATAGAACCAGTTACTAGAGATTTTGTAAGTGATTGGATTCAGAAGACAAAAGCATTCTTCTCTTTCTTTCCAGATCCCAATACAGTCCTATTTGCCCAAGGATTGGAGGCTTTTAGAATATTTGAATACAGCTAAGCTTTACACATGGATGATCCCAAGGCAGTGTTGGCAGCAGCTGGGGCTCTCCAAGTGGCTTTGCAAATTGATCACCAGGAAAAGTGGGAGACAGAGAAGTAGAGGAAGAACACAGCAGCCAACTTATGGTGATTGAATGAGATTTTTGGAATCCCTAGAAATAATTAAGCAAATATTTGTGACTGGAGAGTGTGGTCCTGTTTTACATAGATGACTGGTTTTGAGATTATGGACCTTGACCAGTGGGCCACAATTAAATTTCATTTTCTTTATCTTGATGACCTTGTCAGAGGTGACACATGCTTTCATCATCAGGCAGTGCTTTTCTCCCTGAGGATGGGCTGCTGGTGGTCCTGGATTGCTCTCTTATATGGCAAGGCACATGGCAAGGCACATGGCAATGTACATGGCAGTGTCCACCCATCTCTCCCTTCTAATCTGGGCCTCATTGCTTTCAGCATTTGGCTTCAGTGGCTTCCTCTCAGTTTCTGTGTTCTATTGATTTCAGTTTCTGGTTCCTGAGATATCTGGCAGCTTTTGGGAATTCTTTTCTGAGCTCCTTTTCTCCCTGTCTCTCTGAACCCATCCCATTTAAAAAAGATTCCAAGTGAAAGAGAGAATTAAGACCAACCCTGTACTACTCCTTATAGAAGTAATCTAATCAAATGGCCCTTACATGAATCTAATCAAAAGGCCCCACCTACAATAGGCTCACACCCACAGGAATGGATTAATTTAAGAACAAGATCAATTCTGGGGATACATAAAGCCTCAAACGCCCACAACAACCATTATAAATCTCAATACACAGGTTAGCTCCGTTTAAGTACATATCAAGTTCAATTTACCTGTTAGAGGGCATTTATTACTTACATTTACAAATATGAGTATGTTCTGAAAGGTCTATTTACTCTTATCTCACTGAGACATATTTGCAAATGAGTGAGTTGCTTGTGTAAATCATCTGACCCACAGAGTTTACCCAGATATTCTGGACATTCACTGGAGGAAATCTGTCCATCATCTCCTTTTTTCAATCAAATTCTTGTTAGTCACACACAAGTTAAGCTATTATATTGAACTTCTTGCTTTTAAAAATATCTCACAAATGATAAGACACAGTATTGGTTTTCCTAGAATAAGAGTTATGTGCTTTATTCAAATAACCAAGGAGCTTAGTAGGCATAGATGGTCTGCATTATTCCATGTTAAAGTTAAAATTATATTTACAGTTTATTTCTAATCTGACTTTACTAACACATATGTTTTCCTAGGCCTGATGTTTTTCTACTTCAAAAGCACTTACAATAAAGTTGTTAATATGGCATAGCTCTTTTTAGTTCAAAGTGATACTTATTTTCCCCTTAACTCCAGTGAACAGAGTGTCTATATATTATTTTGTCTGATCTATGACTCTTTTTGAGAAAGAAAGTGGGATCTAAATGGTGGAACATTAGAGCAACCAGTATGAATTGGGTCCATATTCTCCTTACCCAAGAAGCAAAAGGAATATATAATGAAATTAATTTAAAAAACCTCAAGAACCATAGCCTCATCATTGTACTTGTACTTATAGCTAACATTATATATACATATGCATGTGTGTAATTATACACATGTATATATATATAATGTTATGTGTATATATATACACATATGTATATATATACATTTCATATATATATACATACACATGCATACATATTTCCTAGTTCCCTTGTACTTTGCAGGCTTTTCAAAAACACTATATGTAGCTACCTTCCACCACCAGGTAGCTCCACTGATATAAATGTAAGTGATAAATGGTATACTTTATAGGCTTATTCTCTTCCTCAGTGTTAAGTATCATCTGGCTATTACTTTTTCTTACTTGTAACTTCTGCTCTGCCCACTGCTTCTCTTTTATGACTCTACTGTATGTTTTAATGATAATTACTTAGAAAAAATTTAATTTAAAAAGAGGACTTAAAAGGACCATATATACCTATATCCTGTATATATTTAGTTTTAACTAGTTACTAAGTGAGAAGAACCTGAAAGTTAAGATTGCATGGCATTTATTTTTTGTTAAAACTTCATTATGTTTGAGTTAACCAAGAAGAATGTTTGATATGGTACTATTTAAATGAGAAATTTTAAATTAATCCAGTGTTACCCTTAAAAGATCTGGTGTTAACCCTGCAGAATTGCTAAAAAATTATTTTAATCAGCTGAGTCTCAAGACATTGATAAAGTGATTCTGATGCTCACATGTTGTGGGGATAAACCGGGTTTGTCACAAAATAGAAATACACCAAATTTCCTACAATTAATTTTAATTGTTTTTTCACTTTTCTCATGAGTCTCCACAAATTTTTTTATAATAGAGAATGTGTGATATTCTGTTTAAATAACTACTGTCTTTTCTATGGTCATTTTCTGTACATGACACTATATATTTTGATAGCATCAACATGACATAGCTTTCTTAGAAATCGTTACACAAGATGATGGATGATCAGAGGTACAGTCAAATATCTTATTAGTGGAGTGGGAAAGATGGGTTCACATAAGCTCTTTGATATTCAGTACTTCATCTTCAAAATAATGATAGTAATTTTGACTTTATTGGGGAAATAAAAGACACAATGTTTTTAAAATTCCCTTCCTAAACTTAAGATAGCTCTGAAATTTTAGTTTCGAATTTTGATACTTTGTCAGCTTATGTGAAATGCTCTTATCCCCAGATCATTGACATCAGAGAGGATGTTGTGGAGAAAAAGAAAAATACAGTATTCTCTTGCCTATTCCAGTGTCCATTCTAGGCTTGCCATCTGTTCTGAGTAGTGATAACATACCCAAGAAGGTTGTGCTAGTGGTTAACTTGCATTGTTACAATAAGTGTTGAAAGGGTCCTTTGATTTAATGTTTTCTAACTCAGTTTCCCTTTTCCCAGGGATGAAAAGCTAGGGAAAAAATGTCAGAAGCCAAACAACTCTGAAAGCTAGCTTTTTGCAATGCCACATCTTTAATATTGTCATTAGCCACATTTAGATTTAATATTGTCATCTCAAAAGTGAAATTATTTTATTTGAACTGCTGGTTTATTGCTTCTGTGCAGAGAGCACTGAGAAGCTTTCTAGGATGTGCCATTTTGTATCCATATGTATCCATATGCATGTATGTTTAAGAGATGAAAAATTGTAAATTTATTTTGGTCAAAAAACATCTAACATAAGAAAGCTCTTTTCAGATTCCTTAATCAGCTTTTCTTATTGCATTATTTGCTTCAAGAGCTTGAATACTCTGAAAGCAAGGTATTTTGCAATAGCACTAGATTTTAAAATTTTATTTTGTAGGTTCTGTATTCAAGAGCAGAATTACATCACAGCAGATTCAACTAAAAGTATTATTCATTAACAATTGATATCCAGTGGATTAGCTTTCAAAATAATAAGAGCCCTGAAGACTGAGCTGAGAAACAAGCAAAGGATGTTGGGGGTCTTGTCACAAATATTAAGTTTTGTCCCAACTGTAATATATATATATATATATATATATATATATATATATATACACACACACACACATACATATATATGTGTGTATATATATACATAAAAGACAGTTAAAAAATTCAGAGAGTCACATTAAAACCCTGAGGTTTGGCCACATGGTCTGACAAGCCCTGCCTCATACAATATCATTCCTCACTGAGGCTAATATATAATAAATATTTGGTCTTTCACCTTCTTTATGCCACCCTTCTTTTATTTGCCTATTTTCCTTTTTTTCTGTCTCCTAATTGCTGCATTTGATTTCCACTCAGCTGGCCAGAAAAAGCAAAATAAACGAATGCTGCAGATATTAAATACATACATTTTCAAATATTTAAATGAAGTTTTTCCATGAATGCCTTATTAAAATGGCTGATTAGAAATCGGTGATTTTTCTAAGCAGGCTTAAATTTTCACAAATTGAAATTTTGATTATATTGTGGGAGGAAATAAAACGCACTGGCTACAATCAGAAAGTCTGCGGTCAAATTGACTTGAATACTAATTGGGTATCAACGTTTACCACTTTTATATGCCAGGCAGGTGATTTAACCTCACTGTCTCAGTTTTCTCATCTCGAAAATAGGTATCATATCTATAATACATATCTCAGATGATTACTTTGATGATAACGTGAGATTATTAATTGAAAAGTGCTTAGCACAGTTCTTGGCTCATAGATCACAAGATGTGTACAAGGTTCTTTTAGTTATTGTTGTTAGTCTTCGAAGGCATCCTTCTTACCTGAAGTTAGAAAATGTTTGTTTTGATTATTTTACTAACTTTATGTGGGCATGATATTCTATGAAAAACGTGCATTTTTTCTAGACTTTAATTCCCCTGATAAATGGTAACGATCCCAAGCTTATCAGGAAGGTATCAGTTAACATATCATTATCCTGTAATGATGAGCAATTCCCAAATCTCAGTGGTGTAAAACAATAAAAGATCATTTCCCGCTCATGTTACATGTCTATCACAAGTCAGCAGCGGGCTCTGCTCCAAGTCATTGTCCACTTTATTCTGGGAGACAAGATGATGGAGCATCCTCTATCAGAAATATTGCTGGTCACTAAGGAAGAAGGAAAAAAAGAACATGGGAAGGCACACAAGGGTTCATAAAGCATCCATCTAGAACTGATGTCTATCATTTCCATTCATATTTCATTGACCAAAAAAAGGCAGGTGCCCATACCTTGAAATGGGAGGGACTGTACAAAGCTTACCATGTGTCTGGAAGGGAAGAGCCAGAATATTTGTAAATGACACTGATTTCTACCCCAATAACTACTTGGATTAAAAGAAATCATGTCTAGAACTGCATTTAGTGAAATGTAGTGTATATTATTATTATCACCGTAGTTTTCACAAAACAAATATCATACTTTAATTCAACTTTGTATCCTTTTAAACCAATATTATATAATGCTTTTTAATTGGGATTCACTTGAGTTAATGACATTTTACTTGGTAACGAAGTGAATCTTCTAAACGTTTATTACAAAAGTGGTTGAAAGGTAAAACTGCTGCTCTATTTCAAAGTAGCCTTTTCAGGCACAGTAACTTGATTTCTGAATGGGGATCATAAAGCCTCGCTGGAAGCTGTGGATGAACTAAATGACCTCTTGAGTTGGCTTCTCAATTAGAAATCTGTGAGTCTCTGATAATTGTTCTTCTAAGATAAGTGGCAAATAAAATTTTAAAAGTACTAACATGAGTTACTATGCAAAAATCAGAAAGCTGAAATAATAGTATTAGAGTGGGTGAATATGACTTTCTGCACTGATAGGAAAGTTATTTTACTGTCAACTTGGTTCTCCTAACCCTCATTCTCTGCTGCCTTTTTCCATACTCTCTGTTTCCCACTCCCTTATCAGCATTTACCTAATTGTAGTACAGACCTGTCTGTGTTCTCTTTCCTGGTTCGTGTTCCAAGCATTATACATATAGCAGCAATAATTTGTTATTAGATTTTGTGGGAGGTGATTAATATGCATGGGTAACCTCAGGTAAAAAGCACTTACAAAACTTACCCTTAATTTCTTTTTTTGTAAATAATCTCGTCATTTTATTTAAAAATTAGAGAAAATGCTCTTATGTTTATGCACCTTTACATGCTTCTTACGTTTTAAAATACATATATGATTTATTCTTATTAAATTTTCTTTCCCAAACCACAGAATCAAATAGAATTTTAGTAAAAATGCTTTAGGATGTATAAGGTGAATATGCTTTAATATGAAAAGACCTAAATCACAGTTAATAATATTACTAAAGGAAACATAAATAAAGTTATGTGCACAATTCTGAATTTCCATTTGAACCAACTGAATCTATCACTTGGCTCTCTGGCACCCTGGAAAAAAATGTTCAGTTTTTTAACTTTGATTTTAAACGGACAGCAACTGTTCTCCCTAGGGAAATATTCTCAGAAGAAAATCCAGGAGTGCTACAGTCAATAATAAAAGAAAAAAATGTGAGAAATAGGAAAAAGATCTTCTGAATAAATACATAGATTGAGAAAAGAATGATACACTTAGAAGCATTTTTATGGTATCTGTACATCCTCTTTTCAAGGCTGGATTTATCAGAGAAATGTCCAGCTATAGGAGACTTTTTTTGATGCTATGGCATTCAGTAGTATACAAATTTTTGAGCAAGGTTGTAAATGATATAAAATATCTCCTTTTAAATCTAAGCTTATACAGTCATATCAACTCTTTAGTTGTAGCACATGTTAAAGTAACTATAAACAATAATGTTTTCAACTAATAATATCTGGAATAGTTTTTTTTATTTTTTTATCTTGTAATAGGTAAGTTCAGATCTCTCCATAACCAGAGTGTAATGAAATTGTCAACATTTTCTTCATTTCTTCCTTTCCTGACAAATGGTGTGAACATATCACCTTTTTCTCTTAATGGAAAACCTAACTGGAATACATCAAAATGCTATTAGGTTTTTCATTTGCTTCCACAATGCAATGCTAGGGAATGCACACAGCCTTCATCTGGGCACCACTGTAGAATATTCCTTGTCCCTGATAAAATGACTGCAAAGGAAAATCAAGCGGAATTGTTCTCTGGTCTGTATTGCTGTTCCTTTGTTACAGTCTCTCCGAGAATGTGTGCAAGGGGATTATCTATGCTGCAGGAATACACATGGGTTATGTTAACCAAAATGTGTTTAAAATTTTACCCAAGTAATTTTAATGTGCAAACATGTTTAATGAAAAAGTCTTCATGTCCAACACTACTTATGCATATGCTGCATTTTCAAATAAAAGAAAGAGCAGCAACAAAGACTGCTTGCCATAAGTTTCAAAAGACGCTTATTGCAATATTATGTAGGAAGAGGGGAAAATAAAATCAAGTGCCCTTACCCCAAGGGAAATATCTGTAGCCTATTCATTGTTTAATTTATTTTGTCTTGAACTAAACCAATAATGGGATATAAAATAAATCCAAGTGAGCATACATGAGACATAGAAGTAAGTATAGGAAAAGGACATTCCTTCTAACTATAAAATTTTACTGGTGGATTATAATTATTAAAATATAAAGGTACATTTTGCTGTAATGGGAATTTAACAAGAAGAAAACTGAGGTAGAATTTTAGTTTCCCTCCTAAGCAATTTGACAACCAGGTGATAAAATAAAAGCAAGACTACTTAAAATGAAGTGAGTATATGTATTTCTTCTATGAGGCTAATTTCTTAAGAAGTAGTTATATGGAAGAAACACAGATTTTTAAAAATTTGCAGCAATGTAAAATTCCAGAATTATTTTTAGAGAGGAGGTCCAGTGTGAGAAAATAATCTAATATATTAAGAAATAAAATAACATAGGGAAAATTAATCTAAAACTATTTTAAACCCCCAAAAGATTCATCACAATAAAAGTTATTTCTCGCTTACTTGTACCAATCAGTTCTAAATGCCCTAAATTGTTGATAAATTAAAAGACAATTGAATTTTTTCTTCCAGGTGTGTTGTTCTTGACAATGCTTTAGTGATTCTCCTTGCAAAGTCTGAACAGTGGTATCTTGATTTGCTCTGAATGACAGATCCAGAGCAGGCATTTCTCCTAATGCATGGGAAGAGCAATAAATTTCTTCTTGGAGCTCTTGTTATGATTTATTTTTAAAATCCTAACCAGAGTTATGGGGAGATTTCATAGTGAAACATTTTCATTTTATTTTCACCTCAACACAAATGCACCAGCTGCGTAGTGGAACTCATTTCAAATACAGAAATGATGTCACGATATGCAATAACTGAACTTCCTAGAACAAATGGCTATTAAGAATACACAGCAGAATCCTTTCAATCCCCAAATAATTTACTATTAAATGTGGGATGGGCACTCTTTAAGGTCAGAACAAACATATTCATGCCCTTTCTATTTTATGTGTCTAAATAATTTAAAGGCCAAAACCAAATATTTATACCTAACATTTTCCTTGATGGGAAAATTTTATAGGGGAATTTATACCTAGATTGAAAAACAGAATTTAATATTGTCATATTTGCTAATAACCATTAGGGCAATTTTGGGGCTATTCAGCTACTATCTTTTAACTTTGGTTGATTTAAGATGAAGTGGTGACTATAGAGAGATTTGCACTTTTTATTCAGGCTCATCAGTGTGGTATGGCTACTGTCTCGAGTAGATATATTTTCAAACCGTGAAAGAATAAAGTAAAATGCACCTAGAAATCAAATGTCGAGGTCATTAACTACCACCATTTGGTCTTGCTGTAATAACAACCCAATTGCATGCATGGCAATTTACATAGCATTACCCATTATGCTCTGTGCTGCAATTTGGTTTTTGGAGGTCACTGTACCTTGATTTACTCTGTTAAAAGGGAAAATTTTCAAAGCATCAAAGCTATGCTCTTTCAGGGCCCACTCTATTCACTGTTGGCAGCTTCTATGAAAACAAGGTGCAATGACAAACTGAACTTGGAATCTTTAAATTTTAACCATTAAAAATCTTTAGGGAAAAAATCTCACAGTGTTCTATTCTTAAAAAAATCAAAGGATGATGATGATATCTAAATTAGAAATGTGACTGTAAGTTTCCTTCTTTGGTATAATTTTGTAAATATGACATAGATTTCTCAGACTTCCAATATTTGTATGGCATTTAGTTGTTTCATTTTTAATTATAGGGGTGAAGTAGCTGCCTCACTGATTCATTTACTTCAGCATTAGCCGCTCATGGTAGATGCTCAATCTGCTAGATATCTGTCACCGTTTTGGATTGGATACCCATTATCGAGATTGATAGCAGTTATCAAACTTCAAAATACGTGTGTGTTCTCTTTTAAATATTAGCTGTCAGAGTGTGATAAGTTGTGTTGGGTTGTGTGGAGCAGGGTTGAACACATGACACAGAAAGGCTTAGTTTTAGAGAAGAGCACACTTTATAGCTGAACTCCATGACAAAAGAGAAAGGCAGGCAGAATGCCAACATGTGTTGAAGACAAACACCAGGGTTCAGTAACTGTTCCAGATAAAGGAAAAACAATTTGACCTTCCTACTTTTGTCTTATAAAATGATTTGTTTAAGTTTTAGCTTTAAGAAACATCCAAGAGAGAAAAAGTATAAAGTAACCCTTGTGTAATGGGGAATGTGAGCTTCATTGTGAATGCTCAGAGATGTGGTTCTGCCAAAGATTATGAAATTCCTGAAATATGTGTTCTGTGTAATGCCATATTTCATGAAAAATCATTCCATTTTGAAAAGGAAATTGATATATTGGTATGTAGCACTTTGGGAACTCGTTTTGAAAAGGGCTTTAACTCGAATATCTTATTGTCATATATTTAGTATGTTAATGTTAAACCCACCTATCAGCTTAGAGGCAGTACATATTGGCACATCAAAGCCACAGCATATGTGTTTTGTCTTAACAATTTTGCTTCTTTCCATTCCTAAAGCATATTGAAATATTTTGCTTATATTTTCTTCTGCAGAAATTTAAACATGAATGTTACCTAATTGGCTACTATATAGCCTTTATAGTATCTTTGTAGGAAAGATGGCTCTAATAAGGAAGCTCCTGTATAGTGTTGCCTCTTTAATGGGTACTTTAAAAGTATATAATTGTGCCTTTCTCCATACAAACTAACAAATGCACTCTTCTTCTGACAATGGATTACTGCTAGCTTTATTACTATTATTTTTTATATCTTTACCATGCACTAGTGAAGAATTCACTTTTATCCAAGTCAATGCAGTGTTTTAATTAAGTGGAAAACTTGAAAAGGAAGGCTTTTGCAGGCAGGGCTCAATTGCTTCCTGCAACCTTTTTGAAAAGGGCATGGTGTTAAAACAAACCTCCCACTTTTATTTTCAAAGGAGAAAAAAAAAATCAGAGCAAAAGATAATCTCTCCATTAGTATTATTAATAGTGTTCAGCTTCTTTGACATGCTTTAGAAGCAGACAGACTTGTCATGAGCATCACATTTGCAAGCACTGTCACAGCTCCTGAAGGCTCTGGTGAAAGCACAGAAGTGTGTTAACAGTAACTGCAAACGGCCTTTGGGGAACAATAGGCTTACCTCAGACTGTGCCCAGCTTTGCAAAAAACAAGTTGCTATATTATACTCCATACTCATGTTAGTGCTCATAAAATACTTGACCCAGCATCACTTTTTGAAGTACCGTTTCCAATTCTAAACTCCTTTCTCATCCCCTTTGGATCATCTAATTTGAGTATTATAACATCTACTGACAGAACAGTGATCCCAGCATGCGCGTCCAATGGTTTCTTGTACAAGGGCTTAGCTACTCAGATTGGTGGATACATTTTCCATTTTCTCCAAAATATTTGACTTTTTACTTCTGCCAAATCTCCTAGTGCTTATGTGTCATAAATAATTATCTAATAAAAACTATGGTATTAAACTAATAGCTATAGATGATCTCAAGGTTTTCAGAACAACTGTGTCATGAAACTCTTCAAGTGTATCAGAAGCACTCAACAAGAACAATGTGAAACTCTTACAGAGATGTGTCTCACTAGGATGTAATTTCTGTCTCACTCTTCTGTTTTATAATTAATCTGTGCTATGCTGCTGGCGCCATTAAATAAAATACTTTGAAATGGCAGTTCCTACAAGCAGGCCGGCCAAGGAAAAAGGATTAGTTCACATGACTGTACTTTGTTCCCGCAAAACAGTGGCTGCAGCATAATCAGTTTGAATATGTGAATAACTAGGATATTGTTTTGAGATTTGTTTTTTCCTTAGATCAAGTAAGTCCCTAACCGACATACTTTTATAGAATTAGGCAATGACTAACTGAGTTTGGCATCTAATCTGTTTTAGCCAGTAGTTCATTTGATCCATTGTCTATATCCATTGAGAGTCCAAGCTGCCCATCATGTAAACTATGTGTGCTCTATTTCTTCATTGAAGAGGTGGAAAATTTTGCTTCAAAGATTTTCCATGAAATAAATATACTGCAGAAAGATTTTTAAGGGGAAAATGGGTGTACGAAAGTGAAACACATTTGCATAGAATTTTCAAATGTATTGACACAAAAAACATGATAATTTTAGGGTGTGGTGGATAACACTATTTTTAAGTTCTCTCTAACAGAGAACTGTTATTTGCAGAAGTATATTCCGCATACATCAAAATATTCATGAAATATGATATGCCCCACAGGATTTTTAAACCCATTGATAATAAAGAACTATATAAAAGGGTGTTACTAGATATGTTTCTATTTAGTACCCTGGATAGGATTATTACTATAATGTATGGAAGCCAAAAACATGTGGATTCTCATTGTAAATATTGCATTGGAATCATTGTTTTCTTGAAATGTGGATTCTCATTTTAAATATTGCTTTGGAGTCATTGCATTCTCAAAACCGAAGAAAATATAGTATGAATAAAAGTAAATCTGGTGATCCAATTTAATAGTTGCTGAAATGTGATACACCTTAAAACCATAATAGAAGTTTACAAAGAAAAGATGCATGAATTATTATCCTTTGTTATATTTAAGTGGGTCCAGAAGATTTTTCAGTTATATAGGAATAATGGGTTCAAGTTGTTAGGACTTAAATTTTTAAAATTATATATCCTCCATTCATTTATGTGCACAAATGTGTATATGTATATATTATAGGGAATATACACTCATACAAACAAACACGTATCACTTTAGTGACATTTTTTCTTCTTCCATTCGCTTATTTGGGAGATATTTAAAGTAAAAATAATAAGCAATTATGATTATATCAGTGGATTTAAGAATCTTGTAGGACATATCATATTCTTGTGAACATTGTGATGTATACTGAATATACTTCTGCAAATAACAGACGGAACTTATAAATAGTACTGTCCACCACATCCTTATATATGGTGAAAAGAAATGTAAAATAAATACAACCTTATTGGGGGCACTGGAAACTAATGTGGCTTTTTAGCCTAAAAGACCTTGAGAGATTTAATATGGTTTCATCTCTTGTTATTTTTCTCCCACTGAGCACACCTCTCCAACTCTTGGATCTGATGCTCAAAGAAAGTAAAGCATAAGCAGCTGAATTTTACTCATTCACACTCTACCTGACTTGTGGATAAAGATAACAATTCTGGTCCCTGTTGCTTTCAGTTCTTTCTTTGAGATGACTTAATTCATCATAAACAGGGTAAGCAATAAAAAAATAAAGTTGAAGCTTGTGCTTTAGTATGAACATAAACGGTGCCTTATATATATTCAAATTCATGTCTAGTTGGAGGAAATATTCATGACTAATATTAAACTAAGCCCAGAATTAAGCAAAATGCAACAGACATATATTGAAGTGAGCATTTTATTACGTGCCATGTCAGTCAGATTAAAGAAAAGAGTGCATGACACCGACAGGATATTGCATGTATATCAAGCAATCTATTTATATGTGACAGGGAGGGTTTGATTTCTGGAAAGAGTGACAACCCAATGAAATAATGGCTCACCTTCAAAATTACTATAGTGAAAATGCACATCTTTTAGGTTAGAATTTTAAATTACAATTAACAAAATGTAGATAAATATGCTTAGGAATGAATAGTGACATACAGAAAAAAGAGGATGGAGAAATCTGTGTAAATGCAAAGATTTTTCAAGCCTTCAGTGCCAGCACCCAGTACAGAGTGGAGGAAGCTTGCCATGCCTCTTAACAATCTAAAAGCAAGAAATTTCAAGCTAGTGATATTATTTTGCTACTCAAACACAGAAGGGTGGAGAAGACGATAAATTTCCTATTGTGTAAAAATTAGACTATAAAATACAAACACTAATCTATTAGTACTAGCAATAGCTGACCAAGAAATGATTCCGTTTATAAAAATCAGTACTACTGTGTTCTTTACATTGGTACTTTTCTCAAATAAAATTATAGATTTTGCTCTCTAAAGGCCTGCTCCTGCTTCTCTAAGTTTTTCCTTCGTTTATGAAAGGATAAAGACTGAAATAAGGCAGACCATAGTGCTAAAACTGTATAATTACTAGTTTTCTTTTATGGTCTCTGCTAAAGAGGGAGAGAATGAGAAGGGGGTGGGGAGCTGAACCCACTAACTTCATTACTAGCAAAGATAAAATGCAGTGAAACAGAAATTCTTTGAGTTCACAATCATTACACTTGGATGAGTAGGGGATAAGAGGAAAGAACAACCAATGGTCAATTGGCTTTATTTCCTTTTCTTAAATTATAATTTGAATGACTTTTACATAGTTCTAGGATTAGCTGAGCAAACCACACAGAGACCACCTGACATGCAGTCTATAAAGTATGTTAAATGAAAAAACAGTGGTTGGTTGTGATGCTTGTCAAGCTGGGTTCTCATAGCAGCAGCGGGGAGATCTGTGGCTGAAGCTCTCTTCCCTTTCATTCCAGAGATTTAGGCAATATCTAAGTGGTACATGTGGGGGAGCTACAGGATAGATGCAATCAGAGCTGGCTTTGTACATCAATAATGGCAAACTGTATTTTCTCATAACCTTTCCTTCTTTGTTCAAAAGGGAGCTTCCATTTTAAACTGCAATCTGTGACTTTTGAAACGGACATTAAGGAATCTTGCCGACAAATACTTCTGACTGATTTCCTTTCTCTCTCCCTCTCACTGTTTTAAAAGAAAATCATCTTGGCAGCATTATGTGCAGGTGAAAACTACCAGACTTTCAGAAGACAATTAAGATTTCCCCCACCCCATGATTTCTCATGGGATTATGTATTTAGGAAATGTTCATCAGAGTTGCACATAATGTTGCCGTACAACAGATATAGACCACACACATTCAAAGACAAAACCATTTCCACAATACCCAGACTAAGATCTTGATTTGGATATTTTTTACATTAAATTTTATTTTGCATTTTACTTGAGTATCTACAACTTCTTAATATATGGGTAATTCCTATTTTAATCCTGCATGGGTACTTGACAGTGCGACAGCAATACAAATGATGACCCAGAAACTACAAAACCCTAAGATCCAAAGTATGGTAAAAGATACCATTTATACCTAACTGGTCATTGTAACATCGTCTTCACAATCTCAAGGCAGACACATTTAACAACGCTTGATTGGCAAGACGCAACTAGTCTCTTTCTTGTCTACCGCCCTTCCACTTTTCCCTCTCAGACTCACCCTCTTCCTCTTTCTTTCTCTTTCCCTTGAGAGTTTGACTTCTTGGCTGCATGATTGGTCAGTAAGTAGCACACTGGCTAAATCTTACAGAAAAATGCCCATTCCCAGAAGAGGTAGCACTTTTGGCCCCTATGTAATACAACATCCAGTATAAAAATGCATCTTGCTTGGACATCTCTTATTAGATAATCTCAAATCCTAACTGCTTTGGGAAAATGGTGAAAATTTTTATCTTTAAAATACCTAACAGAACACATGAAAGAGGGGAAGAGGGAATGAACAGCAGAATCTTTTATGTTCAGTTATGAATTGGGCCTCGATATTTTCTTTTGGGTATGTTTACAATTTGCAAGTGCCATGTGCCATGGACAAAGTTTCACCACATCTGGCTGTGTGCTCTCCAAATGAAAAGCAGGAGGTGGGTTATCATCTGGTAAAGCAATTTTAGTATACTGCACCTACAATTAATCACCGGTCACAGCTTCTCTGAATAAGAACCAGAGAAGTGGTTGCTCATTTTTCTCTTTTTCTATCACATTAGATGACACAGGATATTTGGAAATGAATAACCCTTCCAATTGCCTCTTAAAGCTAAATACACATTCAGAAATATTGATTGTTAAAAAGCATCAGGGTGGTTTATGTTCCAATAACTTACTTAGTTTGGGGATGCAAGCTGATGTCTATAAGCACTGTGGAATGAAATTCTAATATGTGTTTTGCTTATGATGTTGTAGCTAAACATCTAAATGCATTTTGCTTATGATAATGTTGCCACCAGTTTCCTTATATGCACTCTTGTGGTAGAAGAATAAAAGCTTTTCTTGAGCTGCTGTTTTTGCCTTCTCAAAATGTTCACTTGCCTTCTGACACTCCTTTTGGCTCTTGTTTTACAGAAGCTGCTACTGTTCACATTTCTGCTTCTATGCTTCTCCAAATATAAGGAGGCTTAGCTCAGATACCACTCCATATCTGATAAGGAATGAATGCAGTGGGTGAGGTGAGATGTGGGAATACTTATATTGCCTCCAAAGCAACACCAAATATTTCTTATTTAACACAAATACATTCTGTTGTTTAAATAGTGTGACTAAACATATTTAATGGAGAACAATAGTTTATCTGAAGCAGAGCAAGACATTTTATTGAAATGGTAATTTAGATCTAGTCTAATGATACCAAACTGGCAAAAACATGAAAAATTCAGATAGTATTTTTTCCTCATATTCTCTAATAATGTTTAATTTGGAATTTTCTTGACCAATTGCACAGAAACTACTTGATTTTATTACTATGTAGCATTGGCAATTATTTTGGAATAAACAGACAAAAATCACTAGACTAGAAAGTTATGGAGAATGCAGGAAAAGTGTCTATACTCACCATTGAATAATCAATGTCTGGCACAATTATTTTTCCATAAGAACTGCTTGATAAATTGATTAATAAATGAACGAGTGAATGAAAAACTGATCAAATGGATGAATATAGAAAAATAAAAATGTAACTGCAAAAAAAGGAAGCCAAAATTAGACTTGGAGTAATGATGATAAATATTAAATGATATTAAATATTATTACTATTTGCATTAGATACAAACAAATCCTAAAACTATCCAATCATATAGCTATTTTTTTAAATGATGTGTTGTACATACTTTATATCCAACAGTATGCTAGGCAGAGTTTAGATAAGAGTGTCCCCAAAAGTTTTATTCCAGTCTCAGACATGGCTACTCTCCTACAGTCACCTCACGCTCAAGTATGGGAAACATATCATGCCACCCAGCATCCTTGCTTTTACACACACAGCTTCTTCTCTCTCCAATTCCTTTCTCCAAGGAAGATGACTATTCCTTACTTTGTTGTACTCAATTAATGTATCATTTTGTTTGCTTTTTCCTGGTCACCTCAAGCCTATGTCAATTGGTTGGCAATATCAAGTTAGATATCCTCCCCAAACCCACAAGTGTATATCTCTGTTACAACATTTTCTGGACAATATTACTGTTGTGGATTCCATTCTTCATCTAACTAATTAACCCACGATCTATCCATTTCTTTAAGAAAACATTTAGCAAAATTGGGCACTCAGCATATTTTGTAGAATAAATCCACAGGGATATATAGCCAACAGACATAAAATAATCCTGACAATGTGACTGTAAGTTTAATTATCTGAGATGGAAAAGAGCAGATATTATGCAGTAAACAAGAATTAGAAATAAATAAGCACTAGGTAGTAGCAATGCTGTTTGATAAAGGCAAACACATTTAAAGAAAGGTGAAGAATGTGACCTTGAGCATGTGACTTTGAGGCATTTAGTATAGTCATACATGTAATAATTTTTAACCCAAAACCTTTTGAGCTAGCCTACCAAATAAGTTGTATATGTAAACATTTACCAAAGACACTAGGATACTCCCTCCTATAAAGTCTTAGGAATTAAATATATTTCTTTTTTTTATTTTTCAAAAAATGTGGCAATTTCAAAATTTTTTAATTAATTGAAATTTTCCCTATAGTCTAGGGTGCAAGCAGTTTTCTAAAAGTTTATGAACCCTTCAAAACAAAGCTTGTTAGATACAAAGTTTGACATATATGTATTACATCTTAACAATTACGTCATTCTATTTCTTTGTTTATTTTTTGTCCAGGAGCTCAAGAGCATGAGAGTAGAATATAAAAACTTCTCCTTAAAATATGCTAATTTTTACTTATAAAACAATAGTATTTCCCTATTATTTTGTAAGGATGTTATGCTATTGGGCACATATAAATTCAATACTGCCATATACTTAATGAAATATATGAATTAAATATTTATCTACAGATAGTTCCAGTAATCCTTTTGAATTTAATTTTAATTTTTTCTAGTATTATTACACCATTTTCTTATTGCTTTAATTTGCCTGATATATATTTCCTCACTGTGTTTTCTAACCCTTGTAAGCCATTTTATTTGATTTTATGTACTGTTTGTAAGCAGTATATGTTTAGATTTTGACTGATTATGGTTATTATCATAAAATATGTATTTGGCTATCTCTCTGTAATCTTCTATGCTTTACTTCTGTGTTTCCATTTTGATGGCTTCCTTGATGTTTCCTTTGTTTCACGGCTTTGCCTTGTTTATTTTTTTACTTCCATAGTACATTAGAATGTGAAGACTTCATTTGTAGCTCTACCTACTAGAGATTACTTTTAAATGTGTTAAAATATTACACATTTATCTTATCCACTAATATACCTAAAAATTAATGTCAAAACAAAACACACAATAAAACAATGGACTGATTCCATCCTCACAATAAAACAATGGACTGATTCCATCCTATTGTAATATTTTTGACTGTTATATACTGTTCCACTATACTCATATTTAATGATGGGTTACTTTGCTTTTGATTTACCAAATTAAATTTATATCTATTCAACTGTTTACTTATCAGGTGGGCAGTTTTGCTTTCTTCCCTTCACATTATTATCTATCATTTTGCTTTGTTTTGTTCAAACAACGAGAGGCACTTACAAATTCCAACTCGGACTGTCTGACTGTGGCTGGAAAATTAGGGTTCTGTTATATATCATTCTTCAGCTGCTATTCCTGCCACTGCTCTTTGTTGCCTTGCTTGTCTGCAGTGAAGTAAGTACTTTTGAAGGATGCCAAATATATAGCATCCATGCTCTCAGTAGAAACATTGTCCCAGGGTGTTATTTGCATTGAACAGGGTGAGTTTTTTCATGCTGCAAATTCATCTCTACTTTTCTCTAACAAAAACATTTCATTGTATTTTGATTATTTATTCTATCTAATACCTCTGTTCTAATTTCTTTTAATATATCTTAGTATTTGTAAGGTCCCTGTTCTCTCTATATCTATTATATCTTTTCTTAGATTTTCATATCTTTATTTTTGAGATATCAAGTAAATATTGTCCTTCTGCAATAAATAAATTTTAAAGACTTTCCTCAGTCTCTTGGAAGGGTTCTATTTTATTATGCTGTAGAATTTGTGCCTACGTCTCTTATTTTTCCATGTATAGTCATGCTTAAAAGAAGGGGATTACACAGTTCAGTGTGATGAACCTCTATCCCTCTTAGTAGTGGTTTAGTTATTGACAGATGTTCTCTCAAATTAGACTATATGGGCAGGTCAGTGTGTACAGTCCTTAGCAGTATTGTTTTAAGTACATTTTTCATCTGAGATGGTATCTTCTCCTTCTCAAGCAGTCTTATGTTGTTTAGAACATTAGATGTAGTCTTTATTTCTTCTTTATTCAAATTATGTGGTTTAAGATTGGTTTTTGATCACGTGCAATACTTTAAGGAATGTTCTTGTACTTTTAATTATCCTTAATACATGTTCTATGATGATTATCCATTCCTCAATAACGTTGCATTTTGATATCTTCTAAAGCAATGTACAAAGGTAATATCTGATGTGACTGTTGACAAATGGAAATGAAGAGAAGGACATTGCCTAAGCTGGTTCTGAAGTTAATTCCCTATATCCATATTAAGGTAAATTAATTTATGTCCAGTAAAATGCCATGTATCCTGGATTAAGCAATAATAGAGGAAGTGAATTAAACAAATTTTCTACATTCATTATCAACTTTTATGCTATCAGGTACATTAGGTTGTGTTTTTCCAATGAGGCTCATTTATCATTCCTTTAGAGGAAGTTGTTGCTTTATGTTGTATTATCTTAGTGTGAAGTATTATTGACAGCCCTGGAATTTTTCCATATATTTATAAGGCTTTACATAGGAAATTAGTAGAAAGCTTATCTGAAATTGTGTATGATATTCAGTGTGAATTTGGAAATTATCTAAAAGCACTCTGTGATTATACTAAAAGCCATTGATTGTACACTTTAGATAGATTGTAAGGTATGTGAATATCTCAATAAAACTACTTTAAAAATTATTACTAAAATTCACAAACTTTCACAAAAATAGAATAATTCAATGAAATCCTGTACTACTCTTGACCATATTCAACAATTGTCAAATTTTGCCTCAGTTGCTTCATGTATCCTCTCTCTCTCTCTCTTTCTCCCTTTTATTTCTCCCAAGATATTTTAAAGCAAATCCCATATTTCATGACGTTTCACTTTTACATATGTGGTATAAGTTTATAAATATAAAATCAAGTAAAAAGTAAACAAATGAAAAATGCTTACATAAACTTAATGTCACAATCACAAAACATAGTTAACAAAGTCTCATGGTATCAACTAATACCCAGTCCAGATTAAAATTTCTCATGTCTTTTTCATTGATTTTGTTAGTTAGGATGAGTCAAGATCTAAAAAGGTCCACACATCAAATTTGGTGTTATGACTCGTAAATCATCCTTAAGTAGTCCCTGCTCCTTAAAGATCCTCTTTTAAGTAATTCTTCTGCCATCAATTTGTTTAATTTGCCTTGTCAAATCATCCACATTCTGTATTTGTCTCTTGACTTCTTCCTGGTGTCATTTATGTAGTTTTTCTATTCCCTGTATTTCCTACAAACTGAAAGTTAGCTCTAACATCTTGAGTAGATTCAGATTCAATTTTTATAATTTATGTTTTTGATGAGTAGCAAGAATAATTCATAAGTGGTGTTGAATGCCTGGATTTTCTCCCCACCAGAAAACACACAGGAAAAACGACGGGGCTCTTTCCTGTTTGCTTGCTCAGCATCTTCACTACAGTGGCCCTTCATCATGGCAGCAGCAGATGATTCCAGAAGTAGTTAGTACCTGACTCCAGATGTCCCCCTTTTCCCTGGCACTCTAAGATCTAGCTTCATTGTGTCCTCTTGGAGACAGCAATGCCAGTTGGTCAGCATCATCTTTTCTTAGTCACAATTCCATATTAGTCATCCTCCAGGCTTCTGAGTTACCAGCAACAGCTGGGTGGTGTCTCCTTCTCAGAGATCTGGGTCCCTTTGCCAATCTTCTAGATTCTAAAAATGCTTCCTCTTCCTTTCTTTTCCATATTAGCTGTTTTCTGCAGTTACCCCTCTGTGCTACCTCAGTGTTTCTTTTTTGTCTTTTCTGTCCTCCCATGCCATTGGTAAATGATATTCTACTAGAGATGACATCATGGTGGACCAAATTATTAGATTTGAGTGATTGTTGTGAAGTGTCTAATGGAACAGAACCTTGCAGAACCAAGTTTCCTTTTTACCAGGATTAATAACTCTAAGGATTGTAAACGAGATGGTTGCTTCTACCTGTATTGGAGAGCTTGCAAACATAAAAGAATAAGCTTGAATTTTCAAATTCTTTGCACAATTCATGGTCAGCAAATTAGAAAGCTCCAATGTTGGCTATAAGAGAATCTACTATTTCTTGTAACTACAGGATCACCTTCATCAATATCATATATATAATTTAATTGTGTGGTTTCTTAATTTTAATGTAAATTGAAACCATGGCCTTAACAGGCCTCTCGTGTGTGTACTAAGACATTGATTGGGAAGGAGTGGAAGCTGAAAACTAAAATTTTCAGATGGATATCTAAGGGCACACAGATGAGTCTGAAGCTCTTGACCTCTTAAGCCATTCTGAACATATTTACCAGTGCCATCGGTGCAACATCATTTGCCAGTGAAGATTCATCTTCCTTTGTTTGAAAGTGCTAAAATAAGCACACTTGGAACAATGGCCTTGCAAAAGGATACTTATTCAACCTCACCCTAATCTGGATGCTTCTAGATCCAAAAGTATCATTATAGGTCAGATATAAGTATGGTTCAGGAAGACAGTATCAGGCCTGGTAAAGGAAGAAATAGTAAATATTTTAACACAAATAAGTTATTTTGCTAACTAATATCAGCAGAAGCCTGGATAATATATGTAAGAGTGAAATCTATGCTTTTAGACTAAGAAGAACAATATAATAGGACAAGTCATTGAAGTGGCCTTACCCACCAGAGAATCTGAATTTATGCATTTGTTCATACAGCCAGAAGTGGCTATAACACTTTACTTGTTTGATTATCTTAAACTTGAATCCAAAGCTCTCCTAAATTCCATTAGATTAGATGCCAGAGCTTCTCTGGCTTAATGTAGAGGATGAGAGCTAAAGGCTTAGGGAGATATTAATGTAGGTGTGTATTTATATGAATCAACTTCACAATTTCAAACATACCTACAACATCCCCAAAGACGGTTTAGAAGACACTCCATTCACTAAGTTTTTGAGAATACATTAGTCAGAGGAATACCAGTATCCATGAAAATCTTTGTTAAGGCTCAGTTTTATATGCTATAGGTAACAGGTGGCAATGGAAAATGCCGTCATTGAGATGGGCTCCCTAATTTCAATTGGGATGATGGAATTTTGAGAAACAAAGGCTAAGTGACAACAAAACGGCAAGAGCTTTTAACCATAGAAGGTATGAAAAGGAAATACTCAGACAATTGTTTTGAATTAATGCTATAAGTATTATGGTTCCTTAGTCAGTATGTGTGTATGGGGGAGGGGTGGTGTCCTTAAACGGTTTCAACTGATAAATGGAGTTTAAGATCAAGTTCAAGTTACCATAAGCTCAGAAAATCTACCAACATATCACGTGGGGATGTCTCCAGT